>JAKELG010000118.1:0-139066 GCA_021527035.1 Lactarius vividus
TACCCCCTTCCGCTCATTCCGGAACTCATTGCAGACCTAAGCGGAGCGTTCATATTCACCAACTGGACATACGCTGGGGCTACAACAACGTAAGGATCAAAGAGGGCGACCAGGAAAAGGCTGCTTTTAAAACAAAATACGGACTCTTCGAACCAACGGTAATGTTCTTTGGGCTGACCAACTCACCGGCAACGTTTCAAACCATGATGAACGAGATCTGCAAAGACCTCATCGCATACCACGAGACTAGAGGTACGATCATCAGGGTATACATGGACGACATAGGTATAGCAACCCGATCCACGGAACAAGCACACATCGACGCGGTACATGACGTCCTAGACCTACTAGAAGAAAACGACCTATTCCTCAAACCGGAAAAAATGCATCTTCCACGCGCCAAGCATCGATTACCTGGGGGGTAATCATTGAAAAGGGGTGACACGCATGGACCCCGTCAAAATTTCCGGCATCAAAGACTGGCCAACCCCCAAAAACGTCAAACAGGTGCGATCATTCCTAGGATTCTGCAACTTCTACCGCGCTTTCATTCGAAATTTTGCCACACACGCTCGCCCCCTCAACAAACTCACTCGAAAAGACACGGAATGGACATGGAATACAGCGGAACAAGAAGCGTTCGACAAAATCAAGAAACTCATCACGGAAGAACCAGTTCTCGCGCACGCCAAGCTAGAAGACCAATTCGAACTCGAAGTAGATGCTTCAGGATTTGCAGTAGGAGCAGTACTACTCCAACGCAAGGAAGACGGCAAGAGACATCCTATCGCCTACTATTCAAACACCCTTAGCGCAGCAGAGCGAAATTACGACATCTACGACCTCGAACTCCTAGCAATCGTCAAGGCACTTCGAAACTGGCGCCACTACCTGGCAGGATCCCCACACAAGATCAAAGTATTCTCGGACCATATGAACCTCCAGTACTGGCGCTCCCCGCAAAAGATAAGTCGCCGAGTAGCACGGGAAGTACTAGAACTCTCCGAGTATGACATTGAAATTCACCACATCAAGGGAACGGCAAATGGACGAGCCGACGCCTTATCTAGACGCCCAGACTACGACCAAGGAGAAGGAGATAACGACCAGGTCACGGTATTACCCGATGACATCTTCGTCAGGGCCGCAGCAATAGATACGACGGAAGACCCGCTCCGAATCAGCGCCACCATATCGGTACAAGAGATGGAAAAGACAAATCCAGTGTACGCCCAAGACGAAGACAAACTCCGCCCCTGGATAGACCCACATGGACTAAAGAAGATAGAAGGCACCTGGTACAAAGACGGACGACGGGTAGTTACAGGAGGGCTCCTCGAAAAATGAGAACTTGTCAAAAACCACCACGACCCTCCAGTGTACGGACACCCAGGGATCAGTTGAACTATCAAACTCATGGAACGATATTACTGGTGGCCAGGGTTACGAAATGAAGTTATGGACTACGTCAAAGGATGCGCCGACTGCCAAAGGATCAAGGTCAACACCAGGGCCATCAAAGCGCCTCTACGTCCCATATTCCCAAAACCCGAAGCTATGCAGTTTGAAACTATCGCGCTTGATTTCATCACTAAACTTCCCGAAGCACAGGGCTGTGACACGATCCTCACGATAACGGATCATGACTGCACGAAGATGTCCCTATTCATCCCATGCCAAGAAGAGATATCGGCAGAAGGAACGGCAGCCCTCTACGTCAAACATGTGTTCCCCAGATTCGGCCTACCCGGAAAGATCATCAGCGACAGAGACCCCCGATTCGCGTCAAAGTTCACGCGCGAATTATGCAAAACTCTAGGCATTGAACAGAACATCTCCACGGCCTATCACCCACGAACTGATGGACAATCGGAACGAACAAATCAATGGCTGGAACAATACCTGCGATTCTGGGTCAACGAACGACAGGACGATTGGATACACTACCTCCCCATGGCTGAGTTCACCCATAACAATTGGCCCAGCGAAACCACTAAAGAATCTCCTTTCCAGCTCCTTATGGGGTATAACCCCCGCGCTGATTGGACCGATAGACCATCACCGATCCCACAGGTAGCACTCAGGGTCAAACAGTTCAAGGAACTCCGACGGCGCGCACAATCACTGATGATCAAAGCGCAGCAGGGGTGGATCAAGGCCAAAGATACGCCCAAGTTCCAAATCGGAGATCAGGTGTGGCTAGAAGGACGCCACTTACGCACACATCAACCAACGGCGAAACTAGCGGCGCGACGCCACGGCCCCTTTAAGATCGTCCAGGTGATGTCCGCAGTCAACTATCGATTAGAACTTCCCACGCAGTGGCAGATCCACCCAGTGTTCCATGTGGACCTCCTGACGCCTTATCGCGAGACACCCACGCACGGACCCAACTATCAGCGCCCACCACCGGATCTAGTCGGCGGAGAAGAAGAATACGAAGTCGAGAAGATTCTAGACTCTCGGCGATTCGGTAGGAGCCGCAAATTGCAGTATTTGGTCAAATGGAAGGGGTATCCCGACTCGGACAATCAGTGGGTCGATAAGGATGACGTATTCGCGGACGACGCAATTCGGGAATTCAAAAGTTCCAACCCCGCTCACGAAGTACATATAAACGCGGGGAATCCCAAGAGACGTCTCCATCCCCCTCTCCTACCTTCACTTCTAATGCGCTCTCAGTCTCCCATCAACTTCCGCTATGTCGTCAACGACGAACTATCCACACCTTACCGAGTACCATCCGCGCCATCGTCACCCCTGTCGTCTACCCTCGCCCTTCACCAACGAGGAAGTCGTCCTCCTTCCCCCGGGCCATCCCCAGTTCCTTCGCCGACCCCCACTGTTTATTCCGAGAGCAACCAGCCCAGCTACCTCGGAGACAACTACGTCCCGACCAGAGCGCCCACCCCAACGGGCGACGAACAAGGGTATGTACCCAGCCGCCCATCGTCACCCCCGGGACCCGACGAAGGCGGGGATCCGTACGACCCGGCCGAACGTCTCGAGGCGCATCAATATCTACGTTACGCCACCCATCTCACCACGACACACTCGGAAACCCCCCCGCTATGCGGACCCACCGGGGAGGCTATCACATTACCGGCGGCACATTCATCCCCGCTTCGTACAGATCAAGAGGAGGAGCATGTGCAGGAGGCCGAGGATCGGCCGGAGACACCCCCGCCCAGGGGATATCAGTTCAACAGGGGAGTCCATTATATTCCCTTTCAGATTTGAGACGCTCAAGAACGTCTTTGGCCCGCCCGGTATACTCAGCTTATCCTCACCGCCGACCCCTTCGTCCTGGCCTTCAGGTCAGGATGCAACCAACAATACAGGAAGCCCGTCCACGCCGTCCCCTACTACGACGAGCAGTCCTCTTCCCCCACTTACACCGACGACGACCTCACGTTCCTGCTCTCCGACGCGGGGTTAGTCGACTCGGTCGACCAGGCGCTCCTTCACATGAAGGACGCGACCCTCATGGCCGAAGTCCATCGCTACCGCTGTATGACGCTCAGGTGGCGGGCACAGCAGCATCGGCTGGCGGCAGAGCAGATGAAACTGGAGCGTATAGAGATCGAGCGCAACAGGTGTGTTTCTCGGCTTCAGCGAGCCCATGCAGTGGACCGCATCGAGAACGTCCGAGCCTCGCTCCATCGCGGACCGAAGGCGGAACAGGACGCCGAGGAGATAGCCCGCATCCGAGCCCTCCGCGAGGTCGGCACTAACCCTCTGGCTATCATGCGTGGTCAAGCTGGGGCTTGACGCTGAAAAGGGGGTGATGTTACATTTCGTCCCGGACTGCCCGGACCGGTTGTGAACTCTGACGTGTTCGTAGTGACTCGGCGCGTCAGTAGTAATACGTCATGGACTTCGGATCTTGCTGCCTCGTGTTTGGATGACTGATGCTCGCCATTGTTGTACGTGATGATGATTACTATGCTGACTGATGATTCCTATTGTTGTACGTGTTTTGGATTACGATAACGACTGCGCATTCTATTATTAGAATACGCTACTTACGCCATTGGTTACTTACGAGTTCGAGCGGAGCTAGAACTGGCTCCCTTACTTGTATTTAAGTTCATGGTAGTACGGACCAGGATCTCCATCTTGGTCTTCTTCGAATACCACTCTTCACTCGTCTTCTGTGCTAAGGACTTGGAAACGTCCTTAAGTGAACTAGCTCCGGCATATCCCCCGCGACCAAGAGGGATCCCCAGTGACTCCTATCTCCATCTTCCTCGTGAATGGTAGATCAGCCGACCGTGACTTACCCGCCTGGTACCACGTGTCATCTCGTCTTCGAATACCTCAACTCCCGTACCGCTCGCCCAACTCATTGCTACTACATCGTCGACAACCTTCAAGATTCTACAGGCACGTATTGGCCTCACCCCGCAGTCTTTCCCGAGCACTCGGACAACCACAGGTACCACCCCCGGGGGAACCCACGATACAACAGCGTCTAAGTCAGACAAACGTCCGTGGTAGATGTTACACCAAACGTGCCCATCGCCGAGACATTGTATACCTATAGAGATTCTACAGGCACGTATTGGCCTCACCCCGCAGTCTTTCCCGAGCACTCGGACATCCACAGGTACCACCCCCGAGGGAACCCACGATACAACAGCGTCTAAGTCAGACGAACGTCCGTGGTAGACGTTACAGGCGCGTGAGGAGCTAGGGGCGTATCAAGGTGGGGTACGGAAGCGAGAAGCAAGGAACGGAAGCGTCCAAGAGAAAAGGAAGGAAAATTGTAACATTACCCCCCTATTAGACCTGAAGTCGCCACGACTTCAGTCACTGCCAACGTAATCGTATACGTCAGCGCTGGGGTCGTTAGTCTCATCATCCCGGTCGTCCACCGGGCAGATGTGTCGGTGAAGGAATAGATACCTCCCATGCTCCCCGCACTGCCTGCATGCCTCATACTGCGGACACTCTATCTCATCGTGTCATGCGTCGAACCTGAGGCACTTCCCGCACCATCGAGGACGCTCAGATGGTTCCTCAAAGGCCGGGGTGATGGGCGCGAGTCGGTGAATAAGGCAGTTAGCCGACTCATGGGCCCGACTTGCGCACCATGTGCATACTCCAGATGGGGGTCGATTCGGGCACTCGCTCATCTTGTGGCCCCGCCTCTTGCACAGATAGCACTTCCGTCGCTTCTGTGTGCGGCTGGGCCTGTCCACAAGGCGGGGCATCTCGACTGGCCCGCCAGGTCGTGGTACAAGAGGGAGCTCAGAGTGGAAATGACAGGGGCGTATCGGGCGAGTGGTAAGTTCGACAAATTTGTCCATTATAAGTGGGATGGCGCCCGCGTACTGCAGGCGCTTGGTAATGCCCTCCAGTTTGACGTCTAGGTGGAATTGGTCTCGCATGGCTTCTTGCTCGAGCCGTCGTAGATCCGCCCGACGCGCATCCAGGGCGATCTTGTCCCCGAGGTACTGCCACAACCTTGAAACCTCCGCCGACAGACGGGGGTTTTTGAGTTTGCTCAGAACCTCATTGATAGTGATGGCGCGAGGATCTTGTGGACTGAAGACAGCGAGCTGATGAGGGGAGATAACGGGATGCATAGCTGTAGGGCGGGGTGTAGACAAGTAGACCTCTTGGCAGTAACACGGTTTGCCTCTCCCCAAGGTCCCGACAATCTCGTGATAATCCCGGCGGTAGTAAATGTACCTCGCCAGAACTTTCATGACGTCGTCTGCCAAAGGGATCATGAGGGGGAAAAAGAATGAAGTGTCGGGGGTGTTAAGGAAAAATGGCAGACCGGGGTCATCAGATTCTTCGTCATCCCCCTCGTCGATTGGCTCCTCGTCGTCATCAAGAGATGCGAGACGAGGATCAGGCCTGAGTCGATGTGGGGGTACGGCTGGTGTTAGAGAGTAGGGGTGAGGGAGCTCCGAGGCTAGCTGTGACACAGGGACAACTGGTGTGAAACCCGGGGGTGCTTCGAGGAGGGGAGCTACCGCTGGTTCGAGTGGTGGTGGGGACGAAGGAGGCGGTGTGGGACTAGTGGGTGAAACATTGAGGGCAATAGCCAGAACGGGAGTGGGAGGTCGAGACGGGACCACCGAGTACGGAGTCCGAGCTACGAAGGGGGTCGGGATTCCTTCGGACTGTGAAGGGACTGTGAGCCGTTCAAGAATGATAGCAGATGGGGGGCGTGGTCGGTCGTTGGCTGGGACGGTGTCATGGGTAGTGGGGGTCGACATGATAACTGTGGATATCGGAATTGTTCTTTGCTCCCCGTCTTCTTATAGCTTTCTCCCCGCTCCATCGGCCGTTGGGTGTCGGCGATAGAAGTCGGCGATTACGTCCGGTGCGTGTTTGACATGGTCAGCTGGTTCCCAAGAGCTATCGCTCATGGGAAAACCCTTCCACTGGACTAGGAACTGTAGTTTGCGCCCTCGTCTGTGGAGTCGCGACCCCATGATGTGCTCCACTTTGAATTCTTCTTCTCCGTCCATGAGGTTGGGGGGAGGGCGTGGGAAGTTTTCCCCATGTAGCTCCGTCTCCTTATATGGCGTGAGGAGGTTCGCATGGAATACCGGGTGTATCTTCCACGTGGCTGGTAGCTCCAACTCGTACGTCACTGCTGATAAGACCTTCTTGATTCGGAAGGGACCATGACGTTTGGGGGCTAGCTTCGCGGTGGGGTAGAAGGTTTTCAAATTTGTCCCTTCTAGCCAGACCTGAGCTCCTTGGGCGTAGGGGATAAATCGACTTCTTCCCCTCTTCCCCATGAGTTCTTGCGCGTGTTTGATGCAATCTTGTGCGTGCTGTCGCCTCGTGGTCATTTCGTCTAAGCGTTGGTCAACCGACGGTGTAGGGGTGGGTTTCGAAACCCAATTAGTTCGTGGTTCCCATCCCATAATGAGTGAGAATGGGGAGTGCTTCGTTGTGGCATTTGGCCAAGAATTGTGCACAAACTGTGCCACTGGGAGTGCTTCCGCCCAATTATCCTGTTGCACGTTGCTCCAATGGCGTAGATATTGTTCCAGCCATTGGTTGGTGCGTTCTGATTGGCCGTCTGTTTGGGGGTGATATGCGGTAGAGATGTTCTGTCGTATCCCGAGTGTGCTGAACAATCCTCTCATGAACGTGGATGTAAATTGTGGGTCTCGATCAGTGATGAGTTTGCGTGGTATTCCATAGTGTGGGTAGACGTGTTGGAGGTATAGTCGAGCTACTCCTTCGGCAGTGATAGTTTCGTGACAGGGTATGAAGATCGCGGCTTTCGAACAGTCATGGTCGGTGATCGTAAGGATGGAGTCGAATCCTTGTGACGGGGGTAGTTTGGTAATGAAGTCCATGGCAATAACTTCGAATGGTTCTGCCTCCGGGTCGGTGGATATAGGGAATAAACGGGGTTTTTGTCGGTGAGAGTTGATCTTGTTGGCCTGACATATGGTGCATCCTTTGACATATTCTTCAACGTCTTCTCGTATGGTGGGCCACCAATAGTCGCGTTGTACTAGTTCGCGTGTGTTGGCAATTCCAGGGTGGCCCATGCTTGGAGAGTCGTGAAAAAGGGCGATTACCCCCCGTTTAAGATCGTTGTCCCCGACAACGACTAACGCGTCGTCTTTCCACCACAGCCCATCGTGCTGTTTGAGGTTGTGGTGTTCGGCCCATTGTGTCGCTTCCTCCTTACTGGCGTTCTGAGCCACCCGGGACCAAATATCCATATCACATATTGACACTTGGGTGGCTCGGATGAACTTCTCCGCTGGTAGGACGATGACGTCGGTGTTGTCCCCTTCGCCGGACTCGTAGTCCGACCGCCTGGACAGGGCGTCCGCGCGCGCGTTCTTCGTTCCGGCTACGTGTCTCAGAATAAAATCGTACTCTGACAACTCTAGGAACTTGCGTGCAATCCTTCGGTTGATCTTTCGGGGTTCTTTCCAGTATTGGAGGTTGGCGTGGTCGGTGTGGATAATGACTTTATGAGGGGATCCCATGAGGTATGTTCTCCATGCTCGTAGTGCTTTAACTACGGCTAGTAACTCCCGGTCGTAGATGTCGTAGTTTCGTTCCGTCTCTGTAAATGACTCGGAGTGGAATGCTACAGGGTGGAACTTTTTGTCAGTGCCCAGCTGATTCAGCACTGCTCCGACCACGACATTTGATGCGTCAACCTCCAGCTCGAATGGCTTGGTAAGGTCCAGGAATAGGAGTACTGGTTCTTCGCATATGCGCCTTTTGATATCTTCAAAGGCGTTTTGTTGCATGTCACCCCAGTGCCATTGGGTCTCCTTCTTTGTTAGATCGTGAAGGGGTCGGGCAAGTTGGGAAAACCCTCGTATGAATCTTCGGTAAAAGTTGCAGAATCCCAAGAACGCGCGAACCTCCTTGAGGCTTTTCGGGGGTTGCCATTCTTGGATCCCTCGAACTTTAACGGGGTCCATCCGTAACCGCCCATGGCCAATGATGAGGCCTAAGTACTCCGTTTCATAGACCTTGAATTCACACTTCTCCGGCTTTACATAGAGATCGTGTTCTTCACAAAGTCGTAGTACTTCGTGGAGGACCTTCTGATGGTGGCATTTGTCATCTGCAGTGGCAACGAGGATATCATCCATGTAGACGACGACTTCGTTTGTCAGGATGAGGTCGCGGAAGATGGTATCCATCATTGTTTGGAATGTGGACGGGGAATTGGTGAGGCCGAAGAACATGACGCGCGGTTCAAACAGGCCTTGGTTGGTTTTGAACGCCGCTTTCCATTCATCTCCTTCCTGGATATGAACGTTATTGTACCCCCATCGGATGTCCAATTTTGAGTATAGCCGCGCGACTCGAATGCGGTTGACAAGTTTGGGAATAAGCGGGAGAGGGTAGTGATTTTTTATCGTGAGTTCGTTGAGACGTCGATAGTCCTGTACCGGACGCAACTTCCCGTCCTTCTTTTTGATGAAGAAGAATGGTGACGCGTAAGCGGATTTCGAAGGGCGAATATACCCCTTTTCGAGTTGTTCATTCAGGAAGGCCGTGAGTGCCTCTCCTTCATTTGCGGTGAGGGGATACACCTTGCAATCGAGTGCGGTAGGCGCGTCGGGGAGTAATTCGATGGCGTGGTCCCACACACGGGACAGGGGGAATCGATGTGACACTTCTTCACTGAACACTTTGTGGTGTGACCAGTATTCTGGAGGGACCATTTCCTCAAATGTTCGGATCTGCTTCTTTGCCGCTTCCTGTTGAGCAAGTTCTGATGCGGTGGTCGTCTTTCGCAGGAAGGTGATATTCGGCTCCAATTCTTCGTTCACAACCTGCTCCCATGCCTCTTCATTGAGCTCATATGCCTGTAGGGCTCTGATAGCGGCCTCTAATGGCATGGCATCGCTCTGAAGGTTCAGGCTTGTAACGTTACCACAGGAACGTTATGTGCGACGTGCACGTCACTAAGTCGCTCAAGCCGAGGTGACGGAATGCGAGATAGTCGGTTAAGACCAAGTCTGATGATGAACAAGCACCACACGGTCTCCTCAGACACGTTGGTGGTAATCGAGAGTTCTGGGGTTCAAGCGAAATAGCGAACCAAAGTCGTGCTCAAGCAAAACAGCGAGCGTATAGTCGTTCGTGGATTGACAACGATGTGGTTTTACACAAGAAGTCAAGTCTACCGTACAAGCTAGGTAGCGTGCGACTTATATACTGATACAGGATGTTTGTACGCAACAAACATATGGCGCGATGAGTGGAGTCTTTAAGCAAAAGCGGAACAAAGGCGAAACTACTAGTAGAGAATAGGGTGATTGCGTGGGGTCATGTGGGAGTCGGCTGAGATCGGAGCGCCGTGAACTTTGATATATAAGGAAGGGGGCATGAGGGCGTATCGTGCGGCGAAGAGATCATGGGAAACGGCGGGGCGCGTGATGAGTTATGGGCGTAACAAGGTGGGGTATGGGAGTAAGAAGCAAGGAATGGAAGCGTCCACAAGAAAGAGAAGGAAAATCGTAACATTACCCCCCTATTAGGCCTGAAGTCGCCACGACTTCAGTCACTGCCAACGTAGTCATATACGTCAGCGCTGGGGTCATTAGTCTCATCATCCCGGTCGTCCACCGGGCAGACATGTCGGCGGAGGAACAAATACCTCCCGCGCTCCCCACACCGCCGGCACGCCTCGTACTGCGGGCATTCTATCTCGTCGTGTCGTGCGTCGAACCTGAGGCACTTCCCGCACCACCGAGGGCGCTCGGATGGTTCCTCAAACGCCGGGGTAATGGGCGCGAGTCGATGAATAAGGCAGTTAGCCGACTCATGGGCCCGACTCGCGCACCACGTACATACCCCGGATGGGGGTCGATTCGGGCACTCGCTCATCTTGTGGCCGCGCTTCTTGCACAGATAGCACTTTCATCGCTTCTGCGTGCGGCTGGGCCCGTCCACAAGGCGGGGCATCTCGACTGGCCCACCTCGTCGGGGTGCAAGAGGGAGTTCAGGGTAGAGGTGGCGGGGGCGTACTGGGCGAGTGGTGAGCTCGACGAACTTGTCGGTTATGAGCGGGATGGCGCCCGCGTACTGCAGGCGTTTGGTGATGCCCTCCAACTTAGTGTCTAGATGGAACTGATCCCGCGTGGCTTCTTGTTCAAGCCACCGCAGGTCCGCCCGCCGCGCGTCCAGGGCGATTTTGTCCCCAAGGTACTGCCGCAACCTCGAAACCTCTGCCAATAGACGGGGGTTTTTGAGTTCGCTCAGGACCTCGTTGATGGTGACGGCGCAGGGATCTTGCGGACTGAAGACAGCAAGCTGGTGAGGGGAGATGGCGGGGTGCATGGCCGTAGGGCGGGGTGTAGACAGGTAGACTTCCTGGCAGTAACACGGCTTGCCTCTCCCTAAGGTCCCGACGATTTCGCGATAATCCCGGCGATAGTAAATATACCTTGCCAGGACTTTCGTGGTGTCGTCTTCCAAAGGGATCATGAGGGGAAAGAAGAACGGAGTGTCGGGGGCGTTAAGGAAAAATGGTAACCCAGGGTCGTCAGATTCCTCGTCATCCCCCTCGTCGATCAGCTCCTCGTCGTCATCAAGAGATGCGAGACGAGGGTTGGGCCTGAGTCGACGTGGGGGCACGGCCGGTGTGAGAGAGTAGGGGTGCGGGAGTTCCGAAGCTAGTCGAGACATGGGGACAACTGGTGTGAGGCCAGGAGGCGCTTCAAGAAGTGGAGCCATTGTTGGTTCAAGTGGTGGCGGGGACGAAGGAGGAGGTGTGGGGCTAGTGGGTGAAACATTGAGGGCGATGGCTAGGACCGGGGTGGGAGGCCTTGACGTGACGACCGAATACGGGGTGCGTGACACGAACGGTGTTGGGATCCCTTCAGACTGAGAGGGGACCGTGAGTCGCTCAAGGATGAGAGCAGACGGAGGACGAGGTCGGTCGTTGGCTGGGGCAGTGTTATGGGTGGTAGGAGTTGACATAGTGTTTGTGTAGCTCGTCTTCCAACCCTTGGTCTTTTATAACCTTCATCCTGCTCCGTCGGCTGTTGGGTGTCGGTGATAGAAGTCGGCGATTACGTCCGGCGCATGTTTAACGTGGTCAGCTGGCTCCCATGAGCTGTCACTCATGGGAAACCCTTTCCACTTGACTAGGAACTGAAGTTTACGCCCACGTCCGTGAAGCCGTGATCCCATGATTTGCTCCACTTCAAATTCTTCTTCTCTGTCCACGAGGTCAGGGGGAGGGCGTGGGAAGTTTTCCCCATGTAGTTCCGTCTCCTTATATGGTGTGAGGAGGTTCGCATGGAACACTGGGTGTATCTTCCATGTGACCGGCAGCTCCAACTCGTACGTCACCTCTGATAGAGCTTTCTTGATTCGGAACGGGCCATGACGTTTAGGGGCCAATTTCGCGGTGGGGTAGAACATTCTCAAGTTCGTCCCTTCCAACCAGACCTGGGCCCCTTCGGCGTAAGGGATGAAGCGGGTTCTTCCCCTTTTGGCCATAAGGTCTTGCGCATGCTTAATACAGTCTTGCACGTGTTGTCGTCTTATGACCATTTCCTCCAGGCGTTGGTCGACCGACGGTGCTTGCGTAGGTTTAGAGACCCATGTCGTTCGTGGTTCCCATCCCATGATGAGTGAAAATGGGGAGTGCTTCGTTGTGGCGTTTGGCCAAGAGTTGTACGCAAACTGTGCTACTGGGAGAGCTTCTGCCCAGTTGTCCTGTTGCACGTTGCTCCAATGGCGTAGGTATTGCTCTAGCCACTGGTTGGTGCGTTCTGATTGGCCGTCTGTTTGGGGGTGGTATGCGGTGGAGATGTTTTGTCGTATCCCGAGTGTGCTACATAGTCCCTTCATGAATGCTGATGTAAATCGTGGGTCTCGGTCTGTGATGAGTTTACGTGGTATTCCATAGTGTGGATAGACGTGTTGGAGGTAGAGTCGGGCTACTCCTTCAGCGGTGATGGTTTCGTGACAGGGTATGAAGATTGCCGCTTTGGAACAGTCATGGTCGGTGATTGTGAGGATGGAGTCAAATCCTCGCGATGGCGGTAGTTTTGTAATAAAGTCCATGGCGACAACTTCAAACGGTTCTGCTTCAGGGTTGGTCGAGATTGGGAATAAGTGGGGTTTTTGTCGATGGGGGTTGATTTTGTTGGCCTGACATACGGCACATCCTTTAACATATTCTTCGACGTCTTCTCGTATAGTGGGCCACCAGTAGTCGCGTCGTATTAGTTCGCGTGTGTTGGCGATTCCAGGGTGGCCCATGCTTGGAGAGTCGTGAAAGAAGGAGATTACCCCCCGCTTAAGATCGTTGTCCCCGACAACAACTAACGCGTTGTCTTTCCACCACAAACCATCGTGCTGTTTGAGGTTGTGATGTTCAGCCCATTGTGCCGCTTTTTCCTTGCCAGCGTTCTGGGCCACTTTGGACCAGATGTCCATATCACATATTGACATTTGGGTGGCTCGGATAAACCTTTCAGCTGGTAGAACAACGACGTCGGTGTTGTCCCCTTCGCCGGACTCGTAGTCCGACCGCCTGGACAAGGCGTCTGCGCGCGCGTTCTTCGTTCCTGCTACGTGCCTCAGGATGAAGTCGTATTCCGATAGCTCCAGGAACTCTCGCGCGATTCTCCGGTTAATCTTCCGGGGTTCCTTCCAATATTGGAGATTGGCGTGGTCGGTGTGGATGATGATCTTGTGAGGAGATCCCACGAGGTATGTTCTCCATGCCTGCAGCGCTTTAACCACGGCCAGTAGTTCCCGGTCGTAGATGTCGTAGTTTCGTTCTGTTTCCGTAAAGGACTCGGAGTGAAATGCTATGGGGTGGAACTTCTGGTCGGGTCCTAACTGATTTAGCACTGCTCCTATTGCGACATTTGATGCGTCTACTTCTAGTTCGAAGGGTTTCGCGAGGTTTGGGAACAATAACACGGGTTCTTCGCATATGCGTTTTTTGATGTCCTCAAAGGCGTTCTGCTGCGCATCACCCCAATACCATTGGACCTCCTTTTTTGTGAGATCGTGGAGAGGTCGAGCGAGTTGGGAGAACCCCCGTATAAATCTTCGGTAAAAATTGCAGAACCCTAGGAATGCGCGAACCTCCTTCAGACTTTTCAGGGGTTGCCATTCCCGGATTCCTCGGACTTTGACGGGGTCCATCCGTAGTTGCCCGTGGCCGATGATGAGGCCTAGGTATTCCGTCTTGTAAACCTCGAACTCGCATTTCTCTGGTTTTACGTAGAGGTCATGGTCTTCGCAGAGTCGCAATACTTCATGAAGGACTTCTCGATGATGGTTCTTGTCGTCGGCGGTGGCGATGAGGATGTCGTCCATATAGATAACAACCTCGTTTGTCAGAATGAGGTCGCGGAATATAGTGTCCATCATCGTTTGAAAGGTAGATGGGGAGTTGGTAAGGCCGAAAAACATGACGCGTGGTTCGAACAATCCTTGATTGGTTTTGAACGCCGCTTTCCATTCATCTCCTTCTTGTATGCAGACGTTATTGTACCCCCATCGAATGTCTAGTTTCGAGTATAATTGTGCGGTCCGGATACGGTCGACGAGTTCTGGGATGAGCGGGAGGGGGTAGTGATTCTTTATGGTGAGTTCGTTAAGGCGTCGATAGTCCTGTACCGGGCGTAACTTCCCATCCTTCTTTTTGATGAAGAAGAAGGGTGAGGCGTAGGCTGACTTTGAAGGGCAGATGTATCCCTTTTCAAGTTGCTCGTTAAGGAAAGTCGTAAGTGCCTCTCCTTCATTTGCCGTCAGGGGGTACACTTTGCAATCGAGTGTGGCGGGTGCGTCGGGGAGTAATTCAATGGCGTGGTCCCATGTACGAGATGGGGGAAATCGGTGCGACGCTTCTTCGCTGAACACCTTTCAGTGTGACCAGTATTCTGGAGGAACCATTTCCTCGAACGTCTGAGCCTGTCGTTTTGCCGCTTCCTGCTGCGCGAGTTCTGATGCTGTCGTCGTTTTTCGCAGGAAGGCAATCCTTGGCTCCAACTCTTCGTTCACAACCTGCTCCCATGCCTCCTCGTCGAGCCCATATGCCTGGATTGCCCTGATAGCGGCTTCTACAGGCATGGCGTTGCTCTGGAGGTTCAGGCTGGAGATTACGACCGGTTGGAAGTTTTCGTTCAGCGTGGCATTCCTCCATTCTATCTCAGGCTCGAAGGCCGAGAACCAGGGGTAGCCCAGGATCGCTTCGTCCTTTCCTAGGTTGGTGACCAGGAAACGAAGCGTCTTCGTGCGCTCACCAGTCCGCACTGCCAAATCGGTGTACTGGGTTATTGCGCCGTCTCGGTTGTAAGTTCCGTCGACATTCCATATGGTAATGGGGGTCGAGACGGGTCGGGTTCCGAGATGTGTTCGTTTGAGCAGCTCCGAACAGATAAAATTGTCGGTTGCTCCAGAGTCCAATAGGACCTGTCGTTCGGCCGTCGCGTTTGCAGATTTGAAAAGAACTGGGATTCGCATAGATTGATATCTGCTATAGTACACGTGTAGCGCCTTTGCCCAGGCCGACGGGTTTAGGCGTTCGGAAAATCCTTTCCTCCAAAAAGCTTCTCCACCAAGAGGTCCCGTACTTCTTTTGGTTGAGTGGCCAGCGCTGCGATCTGAGCGTCAGCCGCTTCATCATTCGACAGTATGCGGTTTGCTGATATGGCGACTCGAGTAACGAGGGGGGGAGGCGATACTGCGGAGGTAGAGGGGATGGGAGGAGGCGCTCCTCCGTCGCTTGTGGTCTGAGCAGCGCGAGTGCCTTTTTGTGGGCAATTACGCGACACATGACCCTTTTCTCCACATTGGAAACATCTCCCCTCCGCGACCATCCTTTGCTTCTCAGCGTCTGTGAGGGTGGCACGGGCTCTAGTGCGACTAATATCCATGGCGTTTGGGTCACGCGCCTTGTTAAGGGCTTGTACCCACTGATCCCGGGTGTGACCTCCTCGTTTTTCATTCTGTCGATTGCGTGTAAGGCGAGGCTTCAGCATAAGGTATTCGGCTTGCTGAAGTCGTGCCGTGTCTTTCCATTGGTCCCATGTAACTGGGTGTTGGAAGCGTATGGCGTTAATTACGAGGTTGTCAGGGAGTCCCGCTTGGAATTTTTCGAGAACATTGGCTTCATCTGGATTATAGCCGGCTTTTGTCGTGAGGTTCTGGAATTTAGCGATGTACGTGTCGATGTCTTCACCAATCATCTTCAACTTATCGATGTCTTGGCGCGCTCTGGTTCGTTCGGTGGTGTCGGTGTAGGCGTTCGTGAACCGGTCAAGGACCGTGTTCCATAAGTTCTCTTCATTGTGCAGTACTCCTCCTGCTATCTGGGTGTCTAGCCACGCGGTTTGCTCATCGACCCAATCGTCCACCAGATGTCCCCTCATATAGGAGAGGAAAGTCATGGCTCGCGAGTAGGGTACTGTGAGCTGGTCCACGGTCGGGTTCATCCCTCGATAAATTCGAAAGGATCGAAGAAAGTTTCGACTCTCCTCTCGGTTTCCATCGAAGATAGGTGGTGGGTTGCCCCCAAGTTTGCCCCCTCCCGGTGCTGGTACTGCCCCGGGATGGGCCATGGGGATTGCACCTCCTCCTGGGGGACCGCCGCCAGGGGCTCCTCCACCCGGGCCGCCTCCACCAGGGGCACCGCCGCCCGGTGGGCCTCCACTGCTACCATGTATGCCTCCACTAGGTCCAATAGTTGGGCCACTGCTCGACCCCGTCGTCGGTTGGGCACTAGAGCTATGAGTCGCTCCGCCCGCCTGAGCAGCCAATCCACCTCCTGTAGCATGTGTTCCTCCACTGCTCGGGCCGGAGGTTCCCGTGGTAGTAAGGCTGGTGGCGACCTGAGTGTGGGTGGCCATCGTGGGCTGTACTGGGGTGAGGGTGGTTGATTCGTCTGGGTCGACGTTAATACCGGTGATGTTGGTTGACCCAAGGGGTCCTGCGCCGAATTGTGGAGGGACAGGTTTGTATGTGTACCACTGTCCTTGCTTTGGGTTGTAGTCGATGTAAGCCCAGATGCAAATGTCGTCAAAGTAGTGGACTTGGTGGTATCTTTGGTTTGTTGCGTCAAAGATGAAGTATCCCTCTTGGTTGTTGATTTCTTCCCAGATAACCGCACCCTTTTCGTGGTCGGAGAGTTTGTCGGTTAAATACCGATCAATGTACTGCTTCTGAAATTTCGTGTGACTCCTACTAGTCGCCAGGGTTGCGAGACTTGACTTAATGTAACGTTACCACAGGAACGTTATGTGCGACGTGCACGTCACTAAGTCGCTCAAGCCGAGGTGACGGAATGCGAGATAGTCGGTTAAGACCAAGTCTGATGATGAACAAGCACCACACGGTCTCCTCAGACACGTTGGTGGTAATCGAGAGTTCTGGGGTTCAAGTGAAATAGCGAACCAAAGTCGTGCTCAAGCGAAACAGCGAGCGTATAGTTGTTCGTGGATTGACAACGATGTGGTTTTACACAAGAAGTCAAGTCTACCGTACAAGCTAGGTAGCGTGCGACTTATATACTGATACAGGATGTTTGTACGCAACAAACATATGGTGCGATGAGTGGAGTCTTTAAGCAAAAGCGGAACAAAGGCGAAACTACTAGTAGAGAATAGGGTGATTGCGCGGGGTCATGTGGGAGTCGGCTGAGATCGGAGCGCCGTGAACTTTGATATATAAGGAAGGGGGCATGAGGGCGTATCGTGCGGCGAAGAGATCATGGGAAACGGCGGGGCGCGTGATGAGTTATGGGCGTAACAAGGTGGGGTATGGGAGTAAGAAGCAAGGAATGGAAGCGTCCACAAGAAAGAGAAGGAAAATCGTAACAAGGCTGGAGATTATGACCGGTTGGAAGTTCTCATTCAGCGTGGCATTTCTCCATTCTATCTCAGGCTCGAAGGCCGAGAACCAGGGGTAGCCCAGGATCGCTTCGTCCTTTCCTAGGTTGGTTACCAGGAAACGAAGCGTCTTCGTGCGCTCACCAGTCCGCACTGCCAAATCGGTGTACTGGGTTATTGCGCCGTCTCGGTTGTAGGTCCCGTCAACGTTCCATATGGTAATAGGAGCGGAGACTGGTCGGGTTCCAAGATGCGTTCTTTTGAGCAGTTCCGCACAAATGAAGTTGTCGGTTGCTCCAGAGTCCAATAGGACCTGTTGTTCGGCCGTTGCGTTTGCAGATTTGAAAAGAACTGGGATTCGCATGGATCGATATCTGCTATAGTACACGTGTAGTGCCTTTGCCCAGGCCGACGGGTTTAGGCGTTCGGAAAATCCTTTCCTCCAAAAAGCTTCTCCACCAAGAGGTCCCGCACTTCTTTTGGTTGAGCGGCCAGTGCTGCGATCTGAGCGTCAGCCGCTTCATCATTTGACAGTACGTGGTTTGCTGATATGGTGACTCGAGTAACGAGGGGGGGAGGCGATACTGCAGGGGTAGTGGGGATGGGAGGAGGCGCTCCTCCATCGCTTGTGGTCTGAGCAGCGCGAGTGCCTTTTTGTGGGCAATTACGCGACACATGACCCTTTTCTCCACATCGGAAACATCTCCCCTCTGCGACCATCCTTTGCTTCTCAGCGTCTGTGAGGGTGGCACGGGCTCTAGTGCGGCTAATATCCATGGCGTTTGGGTCACGCGCCTTGTTAAGGGCTTGTACCCACTGATCCCGGGTGTGACCTCCTCATTTTTCATTCTGTCGGTTGCGCGTGAGGCGAGGCTTCAGCATAAGGTATTCAGCTTGCTGAAGTCTTGCCGCCGCTTTCCACTGGTCCCATGTAACTGGGTGTTGGAAGCGTATAGCGTTGATTACGAGGTTGTCCGGGAGTCCTGCTTGGAATTTTTCAATGACGTTGGCTTCATCTGGATTATAGCCAGCTTTTGTTGTGAGGTTTTGGAATTTTGCAATGTACATGTCAATGTCTTTGCCAATCATCTTCAACTTATCAATGTCTTGGCGCGCTCTGGTTCGTTCGGTGGTGTTGGTGTAGGCGTTCGTGAACCGGTCAAGAACCGTGTTCCATAGGTTTTCTTCGTTGTGCAGTACTCCTCCTGCGATCTGGGTGTCTAGCCACGCGGTCTGCTCGTCTACCCAATCGTCCACCAAGTGCCCCCTCATATAGGAGAGGAAGGTCATGGCTCGCGAATAGGGTACCGTGAGCTGGTCCACGGTTGGGTTCATTCCTCGATAAATTCGAAAGGATCGAAGAAAGTTTCGACTCTCCTCTCGATTTCCATTGAAGATGGGTGGTGGGTTGCCCCCAAGTTTGCCCCCTCCCGGTGCTGGTATTGCCCCGGCTGGGCCCACGGGGAACGCACCTCCTCCAGGGGCTCCTCCTCCAGGGGCTCCACCACCTGGGGCTCCACCACCCGGACCACCTCCGCCGCCACCAGGGGCACCGCCGCCCGGTGGGCCTCCACCGCTACCATGTATGCCTCCACTAGGTCCAGCAGTTGGGCCACTGCTCGACCCCGTCGTCGGTTGGGCACTAGAGCTATGAGTCGTTCCGCCCGTCTGAGCAGCCGATCAACCTCCTGTAGCATGTGCTCCTCCACTGCCCGAGCCGGAGGCTCCCGCGGTAGTAAGGCTGGTGGCGACCTGAGTGTTGGTGGCCATCGCTGGCTGTATGGGAGTGAGGGTGGTTGACTCGTCTGGGTCGATGTTAATTCCTGTGATGTTGGTTGACCCGAGGGGTCCTGTGCCGAATTGTGGAGGGACAGGTTTGTAAGCGTACCACCGTCCTTGTTTTGGGTCGTAGTCGATGTAAGCCCAAAGGCAAAGGTCGTCAAGGTAGTGAACTTGGTGGTATTCTTGGTTCTTGGCGTCAAAGACGAAGTACCCTTCTTGGTTACGAATTTCCTCCCAGATTACTGTGCCCTTTTCGTGGCTGGAGAGTTCGTCGGTGGTGTACCGATCGATGTACTGCTGCTGAAATTTTGTGCGACTCCTACTAGTCGCCAGGGTTGCGAGACTTGACTTAATGTAACGTTACCACAGGAACGTTATGTGCAACGTGCACGTCACTAAGTCGTTCAAGCCAAGGTAACGGGATGTGAGTCAGTCGGTTAAGACCAAGTTCGATGATGAATAAGCACCACACGGTCTCCTCAGACACGCGGGTGGTAGTCGAGAGTTCTGGGGTTCAAGCGAAAAGGCGAACCAAAGTCGTGCTCAAGCGAAACAGCGAGTGTGTAAGTCGTTTGTGGATTGACAGCGATGTGGTATTACACAAGAAGTCAAGTCTACCGTACAAGCTAGGTAGCGTGCGACTTATATAATAGTACAGGATGTTTGTGTACAACAAACATATAGCGCGATACATGGGTTCTGAGTGAAAGTAGAACAAGGGGACCGCTATAGTAGGAAACGTGGTGATTGCGCGGGGTCATGTGCGAGTCAGCTGAGCCCGGAGCGCCGTGAACTTTGATATACAAGGAAGGGGGCGTAAAGGCGTATCGTGCGGTGAAGAGATTAGCCAAAACGGTTGGGCGCGTGAGGAGCTAGGGGCATATCAAGGTGGGGTACGGAAGCGAGAAGCAAGGAATGGAAGCGTCCAAGAGAAAAGGAAGGAAAATCGTAACAGTGGATGACTGATTCCTAGGACCCCTGTCCTAGGATCTATGCTACTTACGCTATTGGCTACATACGAGTTCGAGCAGAGCTAGAACTGGCTCCCTTACGTGTATTTAAGCTTGTAGTACTACGGACCAGGATCCCCATCTTGGTCTTCTTCGAATACCACTTCCTTACTTGTCTACTGTGCTAAGGGTCTCGTCGACTCTTAAGTGAACTAGCTCCGGCATATCCCTTAGACCAAGAAGGGATCCCCGTGACCTCTAATCCCCATTTCCCTCGTGAATGGTGGATACGCCGACCGTCTCTTACCTGCCCAGTACCACGTGTCACCTCGTCTTTGAATATCTCAACTCTCGAACCGCAAGGCCTTACAAGTGCTACTACATCGTCGATCACCCCAGTTGGAGGTATATCCGTAAAGTCCCTGCAGTCCCTCCAAATGTTCCACTCGACCTCCCCCTCTATACTTATCGCGATCACCTCAGAGCCTATCAGTGGCACCCCGCGGTATTCCCCGACACCCCCGATAATCATCGTTTCTGACCTGAAGGGAACCCACGTTACACTGATGCCTAAGTCAGGCAGACGTCCGTGGTAGACGTTACATTAAGACCAAGATCCTTCAATGTGGCTTCCACAGCAGTAACAACCTGAGATCTTTGGATCCCATTCCGACCATATCACATCGACAGAAGAGGGGAATGCAACGTCCCCAAGCAATACCTCAAAGGAGCATTTTGGCAAACTGAACAAGGAGACCCAGGCTACGTCGTCTCCTATACTTACAAAGACGGTACTACAGGACTCATCCCTGTAGAATTCAATTTCGACCACACCTGTTGGACTGAACTCAAGTGGGACGCGCTACACTATAAACTACAAGTCGTCTGACCTGCAGGCTCAAGCCTTCACCTCGACATCCTACAAAGCGAGGTAACCACAAGAGACCAGTGGGGCCCACTTGATGGACAAGAAGAAGAACCCATTCGATCACCCACACCCAAGACACCCGCACCTTCTCCATCACTCGCAAGCAACCCCAAGGACATTCGCATCCTCGAAGCTCAAGCAGAAGAAGAAGAACTACAATTGGGATTAATAGCTGAGTCTATCCCTACAGACATGACGACTACTGTCACTGAACAACCCACGACCTTCCAGGAACCCATGCGTATCAGTCGCGGAGAAGGACCCCCTCCAGGAGGACACGGAGGAGGAGGAGGAGACGACGGAGAAGGAGACCCCGGAGGACCCCTCTTCACAGGACCAAATGTATCCAGCAGAACCAAACCCAAGAAATTTATGGGCAAGGAACCCCTGGTATTTACTGGAGACCGCACCAAAGTTCAACAATTCCTCACCCAATGGGAGCTCTTCGTCGAAACCAACTACGATAACCCTGTGTTCACTCTACCCTACCGAAAGGCACTAATCTTCTTGACCTATATCCAAGGAGAACACGTCAACGAGTGGGTCCTATCCACCACCAAATGGGTCAAAGCATACAAAGCCAAGCACGGACCATACAACAAATGGATCTGGGAGGCCATCGAACTAGGCTTCCGCAACACCTTCGCCGACACCCTTGAAAGGGAACGCGCCCAACAAGACCTCCAGAAGGGGTTCAGAATGGAAGGGCAAGACATCGACTCTTACATCGCCAAATTCGAAAAGGCGGTACGAGAAGCAGGATACCGTTTCGACGACTCCCTAGTCCTCGACAAATTCACCAGTGGGCTCCCAGTAGAACTCTACAAGAACGCCTACAACTTCCACAGCCCTAATACCTACGCCCAATGGAAAGTGGCCATCTTGGAGCAGCAGCGCAAATGGATGCATCTGCAAACACGTTTGGGGGGACGTAAACCCCCGGGACCCGGTAAGCCGAGCAACACGTCTCTCAGAACTTTCAATGCTCCAAATCGTCCTCAGCAGCCTCGTCAAGGGTGGCAAGCATTCCGGAACCACCCGGACGCAATGGACACCACCCCAGGAAGAGTCCACGCCCACCTCGCGGGATCGGAAGAAATAGACTACGCCAAACCACCTTACACGGCACAAGGAAATCGTCAACAAGGAAGAGGAGTTGTCGACATGAAGAACATCAACTGCTTCAACTGCGGGAAACCAGGTCACTTCTCCCGTAACTGTCTTCAGCCCCGCCACCCGCACAACAACGCGAACTGGCAACCACGCCAAGGACGTGGGGCTTTCATCGAAGAAGTGCAAAGCGTGCATGACGAACCCCTGATCCAATTCGAAGACGACGGCGGCAGTAGCCGCGGCGCCCGCGCCACCACTGAGACGCCACAAGAACGGGCGACCAGCTGGATAAACGGAGTTCGAAACCTCGATGAAGAAGCAAGAGACTTGGTAGTTCGGGACCTAATGGGGCGAGAGGATTTTCAAAGCGCCTGAACCCGACGGCCTGGGTGAGGGCATTACGGTGTAACTCTGTATTCATAACGCGCTATCAATCTATGCATGTTCCAGTTTCACTGTGCGCAAGTTACGCCATGGCCAACAAATGAGCACTAGTGGACTCCAGAGCCACTAACAACTTTATCCATCCGGACTTCACAAAACGAATGAGGCTAGGCCTCAAAGAACTAGACCATCACCGAAAGATCTGGAATATTGATGGCATGCACAACAAAGGGGGCAAGATAACCCATTGCGTGGATCTAGAAGTCAAAACTAAAGGAGTCAAGAAGGACATGAGATTCCTTGTCACCGACGTAGGAGGAGAAGACATTATCCTCGGATACCCTTGGCTGGCCACATTCCAACCGGATATTCAATGGGCATCCGCCACCCTTAACGAAGCTGAGTACCCAGTAGTACTCCACACTATCAACCCCACCAAGCCCCGTATAGATCCCGTCATCGCTCGACTAGTGGTTCAGAAGTTGCTCGGAATGCCTAATAAGCAGCGCATCGAGGAACAGTTACGACAAGAATGCGACCTGGAGACGACACGACTACGAGCCACCACATCAACTGAATTGGCAATAGAAGTGCAACAATATACGGAAAAGAAGGCCGTCCCAGAGGAATATCAGCAACACGTCAAAATCTTCAGCGAAGAAGAGTCTCACTGATTTCCCCTTTCAAAACCATGGGACCACGCCATCGAGTTCAAACCAGACGCCCTGGACACCATCGATTGCAAAGTATACCCAATGAGCCAAGCAGAGGACAAAGCATTGAAGGAATGGATCGACGAACAACTGGCAAAGGGGTACATTAGGCCCTCTAAATCCCCGTACGCATCATCCTTCTTCTTCATTAAAAAGAAGGATGGAAAACTACGCCCAGTACAGGACTACCGGAACATCAACAAATGGACCATACGCAACCAGTATCCACTCCCACTCATACCTGAACTCATAGCCAATCTCAGTGGAGCATTCATATTCACTAAGCTCGACATTTGCTGGGGGTATAACAACGTACGCATCAAGGAAGGAGATCAGGAAAAAGCCGCTTTCAAGATGCGCTACGGACTTTTTGAACCTATGGTAATGTTCTTTGGACTGACAAACTCCCCGGCGACCTTTCAAACAATGATGAACGAGATCTGTAAAGACCTCATTGCGTACCATGAAACAAAAGGGACGATCATCAGGGTATACATGGACGACATTGGCATCGCTACGCGGTCTAACGAACAGGCACACATCGACGCGGTACATGACATTCTGGATCTATTAGAACAAAATGACCTCTTTCTCAAACCGGAGAAATGCATCTTCCATGCCCCTAGCATCGATTACCTGGGGGTAATCATTGAAAAGGGGGTGACTCGCATGGACCCCGTCAAAATTTCCGGCATCAAAGAATGGCCCACTCCAAAAAATGTCAAACAGGTGCGATCATTCTTAGGCTTCTGCAACTTTTACCGCGCTTTCATTCGAAATTTTGCCACCTATGCACGACCCCTCAACAAACTCACGCGCAAAGACATCAAATGGACATGGGCAACCGCGGAACAGGAAGCCTTTGACAAAATCAAGAACCTCGTCACAGAAGAACCAGTACTCGCACACGCCAACCTAGAAGACCAATTCGAATTGGAAGTAGACGCATCGGGATTTGCAGTAGGAGCAGTACTACTCCAACGCAAAGAGGATGGCAAGAGACACCCTATCGCATACTACTCAAACACTCTCAGCGCCGTGGAACAGAACTACGACATCTACGATCTAGAACTCCTAGCAATTGTCAAAGCACTCAGGAACTGGCGCCACTACTTAGCGGGGTCCCCGCACAAGATCAAAGTATTCTCGGACCACATGTGTCGCGGCCGGACCTTTTGGACTTTACGAATGGTACGAAGTGGATGTGGACGCTTACTATTTGGTTATGACTACAGTAGTAAGTCGTTATTAGTCATGGACGTTACGATCAGTCAGCACAGTTACGGTAGCATGTGATAGTTATCGTGACTCATTCCTAAGATAGCGGTAGTAGGGTTCGAGCTACTAACGCTACTGGACTTTACTTACAAGAGGAGCTTTAAAGCTACCTCTAGAATATGTATAAATAGTAGGGTGTGAAGACCAAGACGAGCCATCTTGGTCTTCTTCTCAATACCACTCTATCTCTCATCTTCAGTAGGCTAGAACGCCCTTCCCATTCCAGGGGACGCCTGTGTTACAGTCTTGACCTTCGAGTCTAAGACCCTGGCCCTTTCGACTCACCAAGTCGGAGTTGCCTTCGCACTGTTGGGACGTGCACTGTGGATCGCCTTAGTCGTATTCTACGGGATTATCGAGACGTTGCGGACGTTAAGTCAACCAGCTAAGTCGTGAACGCCTTCGTCCTAGTTCAAGTCGAACTCAACGCCGTGGTAGCGTTACATTAAGACCAAGATAACCAACCGTGGCGTTCACAACAAGAGACCAGTGGAGAAACTTTCGACCTTATCACCTCGAAACTAGAGGAGAACGATCAGTACCGCGACGATTCCTAGGCGCAGCTAGGTGGAGAGAATACCAAGGAGACACCGGATACTTTGTAGACTTCCCAGGAGAGGCGATCAGATACCGCCCAGTTGAGTTCAACTACTCTAACTTCTGTTGGACAGAGATTACGTGGAACCCGATAGACAATTGGTGGGACGTCGTCAGACCAGCCGGAAGGCATTACCGTTGCGATATTGACTCAAGAGAACTCCACGGAGACGATTGGGGATCACTAGACGGAGACAGTAGCAGCGACGAAGAAGAGGAACGACCCAGGGAACAAGCCCCATCAGAATCAAGCCACGAAGAACACGTGGAAGAACATACCGCCACAGAAAGCGAAGTACGACCAGGAACCGGAGACGACTCGAGCCTACTAGCTCATATAGCTGAGTCATTACATATCACAGTCCCGGAAGAGATTCATATTCGAAGCCCCATGGCTACAGTAACCGAAACACAAGCCATGGAAGAAGTACAGCGCATCAGAGAGGAGGCCGAAACTATCCTCAATCCCATCAATCCGAACACCGGACACAGGTTCACCGCTGACGACGCAGCACTCTTCAGAGCGATAGGACCAGACCACCCCGACCCACCGGAAGGACCACCACCACCACCGGGTGGGCTCCCAGGTGGATTCCCAGGCCAAGGACCGACCGGAGGAGGATTCCCAGGAGGAGGACTTCCAGGAGGAGGTCGACCACCGAACAGAGGAGGGCCTCCACCAGGGGGACCCCCGGCTGGAGGACCTCCAGGAGGAGGACACGGATCGGATAGGCTATCAGGTGAACCCCCGACTGTATTCGACGGAGACCGTACTAAATACGAGGCTTTCCTCACACAATGGCACGTATACTGGGGGATGAACCTGGACGCCCCCATCATGCAAAACGAATATAGGCGATCTCTCCTTTTCCTGGGGTACGTCAAAGGGATCAATGTTAGCGAATGGACACTATCCATCCTCGAGTGGCTCAACCGGGAAGTGCGACGAGGAGTAAGTCAATACTCCCAGACACTATGGAACCACGTAGCGGCGGAATTCGCCAAACAATTCTCGAATATACTTGAGGAAGAGCAAGCGCAAGCAGAGCTGCAAAAGGGAATCAAAATGACAGGAGAGGATATCGACGCGTATGTGGTTAAATTCGAGCAACTAGCCAGAAAAGCTCACTATAACTTAAACGACCGACAAACTATCGACCGATTCACGGCGGGGTTACCCCGAGCACTTTTCATGAAGGTATACGAACTCGACGAGCCTCATACCTTCGAAGACTGGAAACGGTGTGCGCTACGACGACAAAAACAGTATATCCACATGAAGGCGCGCCTCGACAACTTCAAAACTAAAACGCCTCCCTCATCAGCTCAACCACGATGGAGACCGCAACCTCCCAACTGGGGACCGCCGAGGGGGCCACCACCACCTAGGTATGACCCAAACGCAATGGACACATCGGCCGATCGAACACGCGCGCGGGTGGCAGAAGTTGGGGACCCGAACCGCCCCTTCATCCCAAGGCCACAAAGAGGAGGATACGGAAGAGGAGGAGGCCCCCCGCCTCGAGACATGAGGACAGTCGTCTGCTATAACTGCAATCAGACAGGACACTTCTCACGAAACTGCCAGCAGCCACGTCGCCGAGCAACCACTAGTCGAATGGTAGACACCGACTATTACACCCAAGAAGAACCACCCGTACAAGTCCGAGCCACAAACTCGGCACCACCTCAGCAAAGAGCCAAAGACTGGCTAGCAGGAGTAGCGGGAGAATCGGATGATGTAAAAGACCTCATCCTCCAAGAAATGTGGGGAAAAGAGGGTTTTCAGAACGCCTGAACCCATCGGCCTGGGTGAGGGCGGTTAACTGTAATTCTGTAATCATGACTCGCTATCGATCTCTTAGAATCCCAGTCTCGATTCGCACGAATTACGCAATGGCCGACATAAGAACCTTGGTGGACTCTGGGGCAACGGACAATTTCATACGCCCCTCGTTCGCAAAAAGGATGGGTCTGGGCCTTCAAAAACTAGACCATCCTCGAAAAATATGGAATATCGACAACACGGAAAACAAAGCGGGCAGCATCACCCACTTTATCGATCTAGAAGTACAAACTAACCAGCGACGACAAAAAATGCGCTTTCTGGTTACAGACTTAGGAAACGAGGACCTAGTACTTGGGTATCCCTGGCTGGCAACGTACGAACCTACGATCAATTGGAGATACGCCACCATACACGAGAAGATGCTCCCCGTCGTCATCCGCTCTATCAACCCCAAGCAAGAGGACCACGTTATCGGAAGCATTCTCACGGAAGAAGAAAAGAGGGACGCGATCGCACAATTAGAAGAGGAGAGCCACCTACGCACCACAGCCACGGAACTGGCCATCGAAGCTAAGCAGTTCCATGATAAAGTAGAGCTTCCTTCGGCTTACCAACAATTCACAAAGATCTTCAGCGAAGAAGCATCCAACCGATTCCCCCCTTCCAGGCCATGGGACCACGCCATTGAATTCAAAGAAGGTACCCCATCGGCAATCGACTGCAAGGTCTACCCCATGACACAAGAAGAGGACGGCAAGCTCAAGGAATTCCTGGATGAACAACTGAAGAAAGGGTATATTCGCCCGTCGAAATCCCCTTACGCGTCATCCTTTTTCTTCATCAAAAAGAAAGATGGAAAACTACGACCGGTACAAGACTACAGGAAGATCAACGCCGTCACTATTCGGAATCAATACCCATTGCCCCTTATCTCAGACCTCATCACGGACCTAAGCCAAGCGCACACCTACACGAAATTGGACGTCAGATGGGGGTACAACAACATACGCATCAAGGAAGGGGACGAACACAAAGCGGCGTTTAAAACACGGTACGGACTCTTCGAACCCACGGTCATGTATTTCGGACTCACCAACTCCCCGGCAACTTTCCAAACGATGATGAATACAATCTACCGAGACACCATCGCAAAGCACGAAGCCAAGGGAACGATCATACGCGTCTACATGGACGATATTGGTATAGCGACTAGAGACCCGGCGGGACAAAAGGATCACGAGGAAGCAGTCCGCGACGTGCTACAAGTAGCCTTGGAACACGATCTCTACTTCAAGCTCGAAAAATGCCTCTTCCACAAGCCGCGAATGGATTACCTGGGGGTAATCCTTGAAAAGGGGGTAACACGTATGGACCCGGTAAAAATTTCCGGCATCAAAGACTGGCCAACACCTACGAAGGTCCGTGACGTCCGATCATTCCTAGGCTTCTGCAATTTTTACCGACTCTTCATTCGCGGCTTCGCTACCCACGCAAAACCACTCAACAAACTTACGCGAAAGGACACGGAGTGGAGATGGACAGACGAGGAAGACAGAGCGTTCCAGAAGCTCAAAGCACTAGTCACGGAGGAACCAGTACTCGCACACCCCAAGCTTGACAGCCCATTCGAACTTGAAGTAGATGCCTCGGGGTTCGCAACAGGAGCAGTACTACTACAGAAGAAAGAAGACGGCAAGCGACACCCAATAGGCTACTACTCAGCCACACTTAACGAAGCGGAAAGAAACTACGACATATACGACCTAGAACTTCTTGCAATCGTCAAGGCCCTTCGAAACTGGAGACCACTACTAGCCGGATCACCGCACAAAATCAAAATCTACTCCGACCATATGAACCTCCAGTACTGGAAATTGCCACAAAAGATTAGTCGGAGAGTCGCCAGGGAAGTACTGGAACTCATGGAATATAACTTTGAGATCCATCACATCCCAGGAAAGAAAAATGGCCGCGCCGACGCATTGTCCAGACGACCCGACTACGACCAAGGGGAACGAGACAACGAGAACGTAGTAGTACTACCAGAAGACGTCTTTGCACGAACAACCACGGTGCAAGCAGTACACGACCCGCCGCAAACGGAAGTCATCCTACGATACTGGGTAGACCCTCAACAACTGAAGTTTGTAAACGGAGCATGGTTGTTACGATTCGACCTGAACCCCGCGCCACCAGTACAGACTCGTGCAGCACGGCCGAGCAGTATCGCGCTGAATGGGTTGCAGCCGCCAGAAGTGAAGGTATCGACCCCGGAAACATCCTGCATTACGAACGTGACCCGGGCTGGCAAGCGCCCTAGGAATAGCCGAAGAAGACGTCAAGCGCCTGTCACGTGACCCTGGCACGTGACCTGGTCTAGACTCGCACCAGAAGGATCCAGATGAGCTTGTGCCTGGATCGTGATTGGATCTGCCTCATGGACTGTATGATTCCTAGTTTCTGATGGATTATCTGATTGTGCCTGTGGCTTGATGCGCCCAGGAGTTGTATGTTTCAGCCACTGATTGATGGACTTCTGACCCCGTTTCACCTTTGCCTCATTGTTGACCCTGTGACTGTATGCCCCTGACTCGTGTTGTTTTACTTACGATTGGACGATACGTACTAGGTTTCGGACTCCAAGCTGAGCTTGAAAGCTCCTTGGAAGTGTATAAGTAGTACCCCAGTCTCGCTGATATCCCTCAGCTTGACTTCTTGTATTCTACCAGCCTACAAGTAGACCGAAGCAGATACAGGCATCCCCTGTATAGTTGTCCCCTCTCCGATCCTGTCTCCTTTGCTTGAGCACATCCTCCTCTTCTTCTTTGCCACTCGCGTTACGCATATCCTTGCCGTTATCGCCTACGGTATTGTTCAAACCCTAGAAGAACTCAGCAAATCCCAAGATCTCAAGAATCCGGCCGGAAGATAGACCGCCGAAGTCTTGGTCGCCACCGTGATACCGCAAGAACCCCCAAGTTTCCCGTTGAGTGTTGTACTCCGGAAGGTGCGCCCGCTGGAGCGTAACAATGGTACAGACAAGGGAAGTACGTCATTACGGGATCCCTAGATGAAAAACGGAAGCTCATCGCCGCACATCATGATCCTCCGGTACATGGACACCCAGGAATCGCGCGAACCACAAGACTGGTGGAACGAAGGTACTGGTGGCCAGAGTTGAAGCTAGACGTCCGAAACTATGTGCAAGGATGTGCCGAATGCCAGCGACACAAGGTCAACACCCGACCTACGAAAGCCCCGCTTGTACCTATCACACCGAAAGAAAACGCCCTCCCGTTCGAAACAATCGCCCTCGATTTCATCACCAAACTTCCGGCGTCACAAGGGTACGACACCATCCTAACAATAACAGACCACAACTGCAGTAAAGCCTCGGTGTTCATCCCCTGCAACGAAGAAATCACGGCGGAAGAAACAGCGGGACTCTATGCGACTCACGTCTTCAAACGCTTCGGACTACCATCGAAGATCATCAGTGACCGAGACCCCCGATTTGCCTCCAAATTCACACGGGAACTGTGCCGGATCCTAGGGATCCAACAGAACATCTCCACAGCGTATCACCCCAGAACGGATGGACAATCGGAACGCACCAATCAGTGGTTAGAACAATACCTCCGCTTTTGGGCAAACGAGCGTCAAGATAACTGGGCGGCCTTTCTACCAATAGCAGAATTCGCACATAACAACTGGCCCCACGAGGCAACAAGGAAGTCCCCGTTTTCTCTCCTCATGGGTTACGACCCACGCGCTGATTGGCTCGATAAGCCATCTCCTATCCCACAGGTCACCACGAGACTGGAACAATTCCGAGAAGCCCGAAGAGAAGCCCACGATCTCATCAAAAGGGCACAATCAATGTGGGTGAAACACAGGGACACGCCTAAATTCCACGTCGGAGACTATGTGTGGCTGGAAGGACGTCACCTGAGGACTAATCAACCAACGCCTAAACTAGTGGCAAGGCGGCATGGACCCTTCAAAATCACACGGGTCTTATCGCCCGTAAACTATCAACTGGAGCTTCCCACACAATGGAGTATACACCCCGTGTTTCACATTGATCTTCTCACACCTTATCGCGAGACGCTCATGCACGGAGAAAATTTCCAGCGCCCACCACCAGAATTGGTAGAAGGAGAAGAAGAATATGAGGTCGAGAAGGTTCTAGACCACCGGCGTTTCGGTAGGAAGAAACGTCTACAGTACCTGATCAAATGGAAAGGATACCCCGACTCGGAGAACCAGTGGGTCGACGAAGATGACGTATTCGCAGACGAAGCAATAGCTGAGTACCAATCACTGAATCTCCGAACTCCCAGCAGCTTAAGAGCAGGAGGAACCGACTCACAATCCTCATTCCCCTTTCCTCATCGCAACGCTGGAGTCCTCATCACTTCCATACTCTCAACAATGTCCATTCCCACTTCCGCCGAGGCCATCGCTCGTGTTGCCAGAAACGCGGGACCTCTCACCTACCAAGAGGTCGTCGAAGCCCTCCAATCCACCATCCCCGCCTCCTACAACGACGACACCAGCAACCCCGCCACTTGGTGGATCCTCTCTCAAGACGGACAACGTATCAACGAAGTCCCCTTCACAATGGCCGAAGTCGATCGGCTTCGTCAAGCTCTCCCAGAGCTTGAGCGTTCCCCATCTCGACCTGTCCCAGTACGAGTCGAGTATCAAACCGAGGAAGAAACCCAAGACGCAAGCGACGGTCGACTGGGAGCGGTGGCAGGAGCAGAGGTGGAGGCAGGTAGCGGAAGACTGGCAGAGGGAGCAGCTGCAGAGAGCAGCGGAGAGGGGTCGGGAAGCCCTTCGGAGGCGACGAGAGTGGACACGGGAGAGGAAGGAGCGGCGAGAGGCGAGGAAACAGTCCTCGGACAAGTCCGAGGGAGCTTAGCGGATCATTACCCAGCTGAGCACCCTCTTATTTCAACGGCCACCAACACTGACGACCCGCGCGAGACCCCATATGCGTGCGATACGAACGGCCGCCCCCTCTATCGCGGAGGCGTAAGGGCCGACGCACCGCCCCCCTTTCCTTTATTCCGACTACGTCAGGCCGCCCTCGGTCCCCCTCCCCACGGTTACAAGTACAATCGCGGGGAGGACTTCGTGCACTACCCCATCACCGACGGACAGGGGGTCACGCGTCAAGCCGCGTACGTGCAGGTGATCATGGGAGCGGATCCCGTCGTGCTCGGACTCGTCCCGGACAGCGAGAAGGTCTACTCGCAACCTTTATACGCCGAGCCCCACGTCAAGGCCACGGGGAAGGATCAGTACCCCCAGGAAGACATGGCCCTCTTCGCAGGGGGCTATCACGACCGCCCCCGTCTCGACCGAGCTATCGGAGAGCTCCACGACGTTAGCCTTCGGGCGGAGGTCCATCGCTACCGGGCCTACGCGTACGAGGCCGAGAGAATGGAGCAGCGGCTCCATCAGCTCGCCGCCGCGCTCGGAGGGATTAAGGGGGAGCTCAGCAGGAGTAAGTTCCGACTCGAGATGGCTGACGCATTGGAACGGATCGAGGAGGTGCAGGCGGGATGGATGTCGGGGCCGCGCCTTCGTAGGCGTCGTGGGCACCGCGGCTGAAAAGGGGGTGATGTCGCGGCCGGACCTTTTGGACTTTACGAATGGTACGAAGTGGATGTGGACACTTACTATTTGGTTATGACTACAGTAGTAAGTCGTTATTAGTCATGGACGTTACGATCAGTCAGCACAGTTACGGTAGCATGTGATAGTTATCGTGACTCATTCCTAAGATAGCGGTAGTAGGGTTCGAGCTACTAACGCTACTGGACTTTACTTACAAGAGGAGCTTTAAAGCTACCTCTAGAATATGTATAAATAGTAGGGTGTGAAGACCAAGACGAGCCATCTTGGTCTTCTTCTCAATACCACTCTATCTCTCATCTTCAGTAGGCTAGAACGCCCTTCCCATTCCAGGGGACGCCTGTGTTACAGTCTTGACCTTCGAGTCTAAGACCCTGGCCCTTTCGACTCACCAAGTCGGAGTTGCCTTCGCACTGTTGGGACGTGCACTGTGGATCGCCTTAGTCGTATTCTACGGGATTATCGAGACGTTGCGGACGTTAAGTCAACCAGCTAAGTCGTGAACGCCTTCGTCCTAGTTCAAGTCGAACTCAACGCCGTGGTAGCGTTACAACATGAACCTGCAATATTGGCACTCCCCACAAAAGATAAGCCGCCGAGTAGCCCAGGAAGTACTAGAACTCTCTGAATATGACATTGAGATTCACCATATCAAAGGAACGGCAAATGGAAGAGCCAATGCCCTATCTAGACGCCCGGACTACGACCAAGGGGAAGGAGATAACGAACACGTCATGGTACTACCAGACGAAGTCTTCGTCAGGGCCACCTCACTGGACACCACAGAAGACCCACTCCGAATCAACGCCACCATATCAGTACAGGAAATGGAAAAGATCAACCCAATATACGCACAGGACAATGACAAGATACGCCCTTGGGTAGACCCACATGGTCTCAAACTGATCGAAGGCACATGGTACAAAGATGGAAGACGCGCAGTTACAGGAGGCCTCCACAAGAAACGCGAAATCATCAAAACGCACCATGACTCCCCCGTATATGGACACCCCGGAATCAGCCGCACAATCAAACTCGTGGAACGGTACTACTGGTGGCCGGGATTACGCCAAGAAGTCATGGATTACGTCAAGGGTTGTGCCAACTGCCAAAGAATCAAGGTCAACACCAGGGCCATCAAAGCACCACTGCGCCCAATATTCCCTAAACCGGAAGCTATGCTGTTTGAAACCATTGCCCTTGATTTCATCACTAAACTTCCCGAGGCGCAGGACTGTGACACAATCCTCACGATAACGGATCACGACTGTACAAAAATGTCCCTATTCATCCCCTGCCAAGAAGAGATATCAGCGGAAGGAACGGCCGCCCTGTACGTAAAACACGTTTTCCCTCGATTCGGATTACCTGGCAAGATAATCAGTGACAGAGACCCGCGATTCGCATCAAAATTCACACATGAACTATGCAAAATCCTTGGAATTGAACAAAACATCTCTATGGCATACCACCCACATACGGACGGACAATCGGAACATACCAACCAGTGGCTAGAACAATACCTGCGATTCTGGGTCAATGAACGACAGGACGATTGGATCCACTACCTCCCCATGGCTGAGTTCACACATAACAATTGGCCAAGCGAAACCACTAAGGAATCCCCGTTCCAGCTCCTTATGGGATACAACCCGTGCGCAGATGGGACCGATAGACCATCACCGATCCCACAAGTGGCGCTCAGGGTCAAACAGTTCAAAGAACTCCGCCAGCGCGCGCAGTCACTGATGATCAAAGCGCAGCAGGGGTGGATCAAGGCTAAAGATACGCCCAAGTTCCAAATAGGAGACCAAGTGTGGCTGGAAGGACGCCACTTACGCACGCACCAACCAACGGCGAAACTAGCGGCAAGACGCCATGGCCCCTTCAAGGTTGTCCAGGTGATGTCCGCAGTCAACTATCGTCTCGAACTTCCCACACAGTGGCAGATCCACCCAGTATTCCACGTGGACCTCCTTACGCCCTATCGCGAGACACCCACGCACGGACCAAATTATCAACGCCCACCACCGGACCTAGTTAGTGGCGAAGAAGAATACGAGGTCGAGAAGATTCTAGACTCTCGGCGATTCGGCAGAAGTCGCAAACTGCAGTATTTGGTCAAATGGAAGGGATACCCGGACTCAGATAACCAGTGGGTCGACAAGGATGACGTGTTCGCAGATGACGCGATTCGGAAGTTCAAAAATTCCAACCCCGCTCGCGAAGTACATATAAACGTGGGGAAATCCCAAGAGACGTCCCCATCCCCCTCTCTCACTAGTACTCATACTCATGCGTCCCTCCTCCCCAGTCAACTTCCACTATGTCGTTAACACCGAACTATCCACACCTTACCGAGTACAGTCCATGCCACCGTCACCCCTGTCGTCTACCCTCGCCCTTCACCAACGAGGAGATCATCCTCCTTCCACCACGTCATCCCGAGTTCCTTCACCGTCCCCCACTCTTCATTCCGAGACCAATCAGCCCAGTCACCTCGGAAGCAACTACGTCCCAACCAGAGTGCCTACCCCAGCGGGCGACGAACAGGGCTACGAACCCAGCTGCCCACCATCTCCACCGGGGCCCGACGAGGGCGGGGATCCGTACGACCCAGCCGAGCGCCTCGAGGCGCATCAGTATCTACGTTACGCCACCCATCTCACCATGACACACTCAGAAACCCCCCCGCTATGTGGACCCACCGGGGAGGCTATCACATTACCGGAGGCACATCCATCCGCACTTCGCGCAGATCAAGAGGATGAACTTGTGCAGGAGACCGAAAGTCAGCCAGAGACCCCCCCTCCCAGGGGGGTACCAGTTCAACAGGGGAGTACATTACATTCCCTTTCAGATTCGCAACGCTCAGGAACAACTTTGGCCCGCCTGGTATACTCAGCTCATCCTTACCGCCGACCCTTTCGTCCTGGCCTTCAGGGCAGGATGCAACCAGCAGTACGGGAAGCCTGTCCACGCTGTCCCCTATTACGACGAGCAGTCCTCTGCCCCCGCTTACACCGACGACGACCTCACATTCCTGCTCTCCGACACGGGACTAGTCGACTTGGTCGACCAGGCGCTCCTTCACATGAAGGACGCGACCCTCATGGCAGAGATCCACCGCTACCGCTGCATGACGTTAGGCTGGCGCACCCAGCAGCATCGACTAGCAGCCGAGCAGATGAAGTTGGAGAGGATCGAGATAGAGCGCAACAGGTGTGTCGCCCGACTCCAGCGAGCCCACGCAGTCGACCGCATCGAGAATGTGCAGGCCTCGCTTCATCGTGGGCCTAAGGCGGAGCAGGACGCCGAGGAGATAGCCCGAATCCGAGCCTTACGCGAGGTTGGTACCAATCCCTTGGCCATCATGCGTGGTCAAGCTGGGGCTTGAACCTGAAAAGGGGGTGATGTTACGTTTCGTTCTCGGACTGCCTGGCCCGGTCGTGGACTCTGACATATTCGCGATGACTTGGTATGTCAGTAGTAATGTGTCATGGACTTCGGATCTTGTTGCCTCGTGTTCTGGCTGAGTGATGTCTCTTATTGTAGTACGTGATGTGTCTTATGCGCTTGCTTCCGAGTTCTATTGTTGTACGATATCAGTATTACGTCGTGGATGACTGATTCCTAGGACCCCTGTCCTAGGATCTACGCTACTTACGCTATTGGCTACATACGAGTTCAAGCGGAGCTAGAACTGGCTCCCTTACATGTATTTAAGCTCGTAGTACTACGGACCAGGATCCCCATCTTGGTCTTCTTTGAATACCACTTCCTTACTTGTCTACTGTGCTAAGGGTCTCGTCGACTCTTAAGTGAACTAGCTCCGGCATATCCCTTAGACCAAGAAGGGATCCCCATGACCTCTAATCCCCATTTCCCTCGTGAATGGTGGATACGCCGACCGTCTCTTACCCGCCCGGTACCACGTGTCACCTCGTCTTTGAATATCTCAACTCTCGAACCGCAAGGCCTTACAAGTGCTACTACATTGTCGATCACCCCAGTTGGAGGTATATCCGTAAAGTCCCTGCAGTCCCTCCGAATGTTCCACTCGACCTCCCCCTCTATACTTATCGCGATCACCTCGGAGCCTATCAGCGGCACCCCGCGGTATTCCCCGACACCCCCGATAATCATCGTTTCTGACCTGAAGGGAACCCACGTTACACCGATGCCTAAGTCAGGCAGACGTCCATGGTAGACGTTACAAGTCAACAGTGCCCACATACCAGTGACAGCATCCTGAATTACTCTGCAAAGCTCTTGAGTGGATTTGAACATGTTCAATGGACTTCCCAGTGTTTCCAACACAAGTCAATAGTGTATGTAAGGGTCAACTTGCAGCTGACCAGGACACCAATTGCATCCTTCCACGAATTGTTGAGTCATTGTCCTCTGAACAGCGGGAGAATCAGTGCGTCCACATTCTGGCAACAAAGGAACATTGCCAGCAAGTCCCAATCTCGCAATGTGGGATACCTGTGCATCGTGTAGCTCACGATACACGTCACCCTCCTTTTGAATCCCATCACAATCAGTGCACCAGAAGTCCTTCAAATAGACCAGATTCGTGGTTTCGAGATCATAAGCGATGTATCCAAAAGTGGAACAACCAAAAAGTGCCTCGCTATCCCAGACAGCACTTGGTGCAATGTGATACTCAATCTGACCATTGAGTATGTGATTGTTGCAAATGAGGAACTTGTGGAGGTCCACCTTTGCAACATTCTCCAAGCCCTCATAAGTCCTCAGCTTGGACAATGCTGCCTCAACCTCAACATCTCTGATGGAGGTGATGGTGGTGTTGCAACTACATTTTGCATCAGAAAGGAAGTTGAGCCTCCATAAGAATTTGAAAAGTGTATCAGGTTGGGTGGACCAGTTGAACAGCTTGGTGTATATGATGCCACTGTGATCCCAGCAAAGCAGGTGACCAGTCTCACCAAAGAGCACCACAGAGAAAGAGAATACGCAAAATGGAGAGCAGTGAACGGCAGAGGTGTAGGCAATCAACTGGCCACTGACCTGACAAGCACCTTCTGTCCATTGTATGTGGCTGTTGAGATCTTGATTTGCTGTGTCCATCTGCTCCAGATCACAAAATACATCACTCTCCTTCTTCTTGTTCCCGATCCACAGGTCCACTGCCCTCCACTCTGGAGGTGGCAGATCGGAGGGGCAAGTCCACAGGCCGTTCCGGTCAGTGCCAGAATAGATGGAGATGTCAGGTCTCAAGTTTGTCGCTATACAAGATGTAGTATTTGTTACGCTACCATGGCGTCAGTCCGACTTGGACTCGTTTAGAGGCATTCACGACTTAGCAAATAATAATCGTAGGTCCAGAGGATCCCCTGGAATACAACTAAGGCGATCCAGAGGGACTTCAGAGCGAGGACCAAAGCGACAAAGACTTGGTGATACGAAATGGCGATAACCTTAGACTCGAAGGTCAAGGGAACATGAAGGGCGAAGCGTGAAGGCTCGACAAGTAGAGAGAGAGACAAGTGGTATTTGGAAGAAGACCAAGATGGCATGTCTTGGTCTTCAACGGCCACTATTTATACATATAAGAGGTAGCTTTAAAGCTCCTCTGTGAGTCCGATATCCTGTAGCGTAAGTAGCTCGAACCCTACTACAGCTATCCTAGTAATGAGTCATGCTAGCAATCACATGCTAGCACGACGTGCTGACTGATCTAAGTCCATGACTAATTACTGCTTACTATTGTAGTCATAACCATATAGTAAGTGTCCTAATCGTTGTTCCGTAACATCACCCCCTTTTCGGCTGTGTTGCCCACAACGCCTACGATCACTGGCGCCTCCCATCCATCCTGACTGGACCTCCTCTACCCGATCCATCGTGTTCGCCATCTCAAGATGGAACTTGCTGCACACGAGCTCCCCCTTGATGCCTCCCAATGCGGCGGCCAGCTGATGAAGCCGTTGCTCCATCCGCTCTGCCTCGTATGTGTAGGACCGATAGCGGTGAACTTCGGCCTTGAGGCTCACGTCGTGCAACTCCTCAAGGGTGCAATCGAAGTGAGGGCGGTCGTGGTATCCGCCAGCGAAGACCATAAGGTCCTCCTGAGGGTAGTGGGGCTTACCTCGGGCCCTGACCTGCGGCTCGGCGTACAGCAGCTTGGAGTACACCTTTTCGCTATCCTCCACCAAACCCAGCACCAAGGGGTCCATGTTCATGATGGTCTGGATGTACGCGGCTTGGCGGGTGCGTCCCTGCCTGTCTGTAATGGGGTAGTGCACAAAGTCCTCCCCACGGTTGTACTTGTAACCGTGAGGAGGGGGCCCTAAGGTGCAATGTCGAAGTTGGAGGAGTGGGAAGAGGGGAGGAGCATCGGCTCGGACTCCTCCTTGGTAGAGCGGACGCCCAGTGGTGTTGCAGGCGTATGGAGTTTCTTGGGGGTTGTCAGTATTGGTGGCGGTGATGATGAGCAGATGCTCATCTGGGTAGTAGTCTTGGAGGCTCCCTCGCGCCTGCTCCAGTATCGTCTCATTCGCTCGACCGCTCCTTCCTTCCGCCGCTTCATCATCTCCAACCGCCGCTCAGTCGCCCTCCGAAGTTGCTCCCACCTCCAATCCTCCGCTACTTGCCTCCACTTCTCCTCCCTCTTCCAATCTTGCCATTGTAATGTTGCTGGCGAGGGGCTCCTCCTCAACCCACTGCTCCACTCATACTGGGAGAGGTCGAGGTGAGGACTCTGCACTGTGGCAGAGAGCTGCACAAAGCTGGTCAACTTTGGGTGTCGTGAGCGGCACGGTGTTGAGCCGCTGCCTGTCCTCGGTGACAAGCCACCAGCTGGAGACGTTACTGGTGTCGGGGATGTGCTCAGCGGGGAGGAGGCTTTGAAGAGCCATGACGAGCTCTTGATGGGTGATAGGTCCCGTGTTTGAGGCAACACGAGAGATGGCGTTGGCTGCGGAGGGAACGGACATGGTTGCAAGTATGGAGTGAAGGAAGCCAGGGTAGGAGGTGAGAGAGGGTGATGGGGGTTGTAGCGACGTCTTCCTAGCTTTTAAGTCTCGTGTCAGTTGGAGATTCGAAGATTGATACTCAGCTAGGACCTCGTCTGCAAACACGTCATCCTTATCGACCCACTGATTCTCCGAGTCAGGATATCCTTTCCATTTGATAAGGTACTGGAGGCGTCTTCTTCTGCCAAAATGCCGGTGATCTAGAATCTTCTTGACCTCATACTCCTCTTCCCCTCCTACCAAATCTGGTGACAGGCGTTGGAAATTTTCTCCATGCATAAGCGTCTCGCAATAAGGTGTGAGAAGATCGATGTGGAACACAGGGTGGATGCTCCACTGCATGGGAAGTTCCAATTGGTAGTTGACCGGAGATAAAATCCGATTAACTTTGAATGGTCCGTGTCGCCTGGCCGCCAGCTTGGAAGTGGGTTGATTGGTCCTCAAGTGACACCCTTCTAGCCATACGTAATCTCCGAGTTGGAATTTGGGCATATCTCGGTGTTTAACCCACAGTGATTGTGCCTTTTTAATAAGGTCATGGGCTTCCCTTCATGCTTCTTGGAATTGTTCCAGTCTCGTGGTGACCTGTGGGATCGGGGAGGGCTTATTGAGCCAATCAGTGTGGGGGTCGTAGCCCATAAGGAGTGAAAATGGGGACTTCCTTGTGGTCTCATGGGGCCAATTGTTGTGCGTGAATTCTGCTATGGGTAGGAGTGCTGCCCAATTGTCCTGGCGTTCATTGGCCCAGAACCAGAGATATTGTTCTAGCCATTGATTCGTCCTTTCTGATTGTCCATCCATCCACGGGTGGTATGCAGTGGATATGTTCTGTTGGATTCCCAATATACAGCATAGTTCCCTCGTGAATTTCGATGCGAATCGTGGGTCTCGGTCACTGATGATTTTGGATGGGAGTCTGAAGCGCCTAAACACGTGAGTGACATACAACCCTGTGGTTTCTTCGGCGGAGATTTCTTCCATGCAGGGGATGAATATAGATGCCTTAGTGCAGTCGTGGTCGGTGACTGTGAGGACTGCGTCATGTCCTAGTGACTGGGGGAGTTTGGTGATGAAGTCCAGGGCGATCGTTTCGAAGGGGAGTGCATCTTCTTGGGGTGGTATAGGGACAATTGGGGCTCTGATGGGACGTGTGTTGACCTTGTGTCACTGGCATTCTGCGCATCCTTGTACGTAGTTCTGTATGTCCAGTTTCAGTTCTGGCCACCAGTATCAGCATTCCACTAGTCGTGTGGTTCTTGCAATCCCTGGGTGTCCATGTACCGGTGGGTCATGGTGTGCGGAGATGAGTTTTTGTTTCTCTTCTAATGTTCCAGTAATGACATACTTTCCCTGATGATACCAAGCTCTGTCGATGTACTTTAGTTGATGCGGGTCCACCCAGTACCGTAGTGTAATTTCCATTTGAGGGGGTTGTTGTGCCGCTTGTATTATTGTGGCCCTCGCAAATACATCTTCCGGTAATACTACAACGTTTTCATTATCCCGTTCGCCTTGGTTGTAATCCGGTCTTCGTGATAGGGCATCGGCTCTTCCATTTTTCTTTCCTGGGATGCGGTGAATCTTGAAGTTATATTCCATTAATTCGAGTACTTCCCTGGCTACTCTTCAGCTTATTTTCTGTGGGAGTTTCCAGTATTGGAGATTCATGTGGTCGGAGTAGATTTTGATTTTGTGCGGTGATCTGGCCAGTAGTGGTCTCCAATGTCTGAGTGCCTTGACGATAGCAAGAAGTTCCAGGTCATAGATGTCATAGTTTCTCTTGGCTTCGTTCAGGGTGGCTGAGTAGTATCCAAGGGGGTGTTTCTTGCCGTCCTCTTTCCTCTGAAGTAATACTGCTCTGGTTGCGAATCCTGACGCATCCACTTCCAGTTCAAATGGGTCATCTAGCTTTGGGTGGGCCAATGTCGGTTCTTCTGTTACCAGGGATTTGAGCTTCTCAAAAGCCTTATCCTCTTCATCTGTCCATCTCCACTCTGTGTCCTTCCTCGTAAGTTTATTGAGAGGTTTGGTGTGTGTGGCGAAGCTGCAAATGAAGAGTTGGTAAAAATTGCAAAAGCCCAGGAATGAGTGTACGTCACGGACCTTAGTCAGTGTGGGCCAGTCTTTGATGCCTGAAATTTTTACCAGGTCCATGCGTGTTACCCCCTTTTCAAGGATTACCCCCAGGTAATCCATTCGCGGCTTGTTGAAGAGGCACTTCTTGAGCTTGAAGTAGAGGTTGTGGTCTGTTGCGACCTGTAGTACGTCGCTTACAGCCTCTTCATGTTCCCTTTGTCCTGCTGGGTCCCTCGTGGCTATACCGATGTCATCCATATAGACTTGTATGACGGTTCCTTTTTGTTCGTGTTTCGCGATAGTGTCTCGGTATATGGTGTTCATCATCGTTTGGAAGGTCACCGGTGAGTTGGTAAGTCCGAAGTACATGACCGTGGGTTCGAAGAGTCCGTACCATGTTTTAAACACTGCTTTGTGTTCGTCCCCTTCTCGTATCCTCACATTATTGTACCCCCATCGGACGTCCAGCTTGGTGTAAGTGTGTGCTCGACTGAGATCCGTAATGAGGTCGCAGATGAGAGGGAGAGGATATTGGTTGTGAATGGTGACTGCGTTGATCTTCCTGTAATCCTGTACCGGTTGTAGCTTCCCATCCTTCTTCTTGATAAAGAAGAAGGACAATGCGTAGGGAGATTTGGAGGGGCGTATATACCCTTTCTTTAGTTGTTCGTCCAGGAATTCTTTGAGTGTACCGTCTTCTTCCTGGGTCATGGGGTAGACCTTGCAGTCGATTGCCGACAGTGTGCCTTCCTTGAACTCTATCGCATGGTCCCAAGGTCGAGAGGGGGGAAACCGGTTGGAAGCCTCTTCACTGAAGATCTTTGCGAACTGTTGGTAAGCCAAGGGGAGTTCTACTTTATCATGGAACTGCTTAGCTTCGATGGCGAGTTCCATGGCTGTGGTGTGTAGGTGATTTTCCTCTTCTAGTTCCATTACAATGTTCTCTTTTTCTTCGTTGGTGATGATGGCTCCTATAGCATGACTTTCCTTGTTTGGGTTGATTGACCGGATTACCACAGGGAGCATTTTTTCGTGTATGGTTGCATATCTCCAGTTGATCGTGGGTTCGTATGTTGCTAGCCAGGGGTATCTGAGTACTAGATCTTCATTTCCAAGGTCTGTGACTAGGAAGCGCATCCTTTGTCGTCGTTGATTAGTTTGGACGTCCAGATCTACAAAGTGGGTGATACTGCCCACTTTGTTTTCCGTGTTATCTATGTTCCATATTTTCTTTGGGTGTTCCAGCGTTTGTAGCCCAAGACCCATTCTTTTGGCAAACGAGGGGCGTATGAAGTTGTCCGTCACTCCCAAATCTACTAATGTTTTAATGTCGGCCATAGCGTAACTTGTGCGAATCGAGACTGGAATTCGAAGAGATCGATAGTGAGTCATGATTACAGAGTTACAATTGACTGCCCTCACCCAGGCCGATGGGTTCAGGCGTTCTGAAAACCCTCCTTCCCCCACATTTCTTGGAGGATGAGGTCTTTTACATCATCCGTTTCTCCTGCTACCCCGGCCAACCAATCCTTAGCCCTTTGTTGTGGGGGCGCCGTGTTGGCTACTTGGGCCTGCGCCAGCGGTTCTTCCTGCGTATAGTAGTCGGTTTCGGCCATCCGACTTGTGGTTGTCCTTTGGCGTGGCTGTGAGCAATTTCATGAAAAGTTGTTGGAACATAATAAGTATGTAAGGCCCTTATCTATAGCAGTTACGACATTACTGCCAGTATGCTTTCCTATTACGGTAGTTAGGATACGTACTATACTGGGCGCAATTCGCCTCTGAGTGAAAAGTAGTCTCATGACTAAGTCGAAGTGGTAATTTACGTCAGGCGTATGTAAAAACGCGATATTGTGGATGCCTGTACTCATCACTTTTGCGCTTCCGGACATGGTGGGGCCATAGGGTATATAATGCCTCCTATGGGGAGGGAGGCAAATACAGATTCACTCTCTTTCTCACTTGTGCACCCTCTCCACTCTATAGTCTCTCAACCTACTCAAAGGTGAGGACACCATTCCTGATAGCTGCGTGCATTGCTGCGCTTCAGGTTATGGGCCCTGCTACAGGGTTTGCCGTTGCGCTCTTTGATAGAGCTGCACCTTGGTCACCGCCCACCACGGTGTCACCTTTGAAAAGAGGGGACCTGTGTGGTTGGAGGGCACTAGACCTTAAGGAGGCTCCCTGGCTACTAGCAACCCAATATTGTACTCTAGAGGAGTACGCAGACCAGACCGCTCATGTAACGTTACCACAGGAACATTATGTGCGACGTGCACGTCACTAAGTCGTTCAAGCCGAGGTAACGGGACGTGAGACAGCCGGTTAAGACTGAGTTCGATGGTGAATAAGCACCCCACGGTCTCCTCAGACACGCGGGTGGTAGTCGGGAATTCTGGGGTTCAAGCGCAAAGGCGAACCAAAGTCGTGCTCAAGCGAAAAGGCGAGCGTAAAGTCGTTCGTGGATTGACAACGATGTGGTATTACACAAGAAGTCAAGTCTACCGTACAAGCTAGGTAGTGTGCGACTTATATACTAGTACAGGATGTTTGTACGCAACAAACATATGGTGCAATATCAGGATTCTGAGTAAAAATGGAACAAAGGCGCGACTATGATAAGAAACATGGTGATTGCGCGGGGTCATGTGCGAATCAGCTGAGCCCGGAGCGCCGTGAACTTTGATATACAGGGAAGGGGGCGTAAAGACGTATCATGCGGTGAAGAGATTAGCCAAAACGGTTGGGCGCGTGAGGGACTGGGGCGTATCAAGGTGGGGTAAGGACATAAGGAGTAAAGAACGGAAGCGTCCAAAGGAATAAGAAGGAAAATCATGACAGCTCACCTACCTAAACAAGGCCATGTGAACAACCTCAATTAAGTTTGAGGCGCTGCACATGACAACCTTGGGGTGATGTCGAGCAGTTCTATATCGGCTAGAGCAGCTATCTGGCAGACTGCAAAAACCAGTACAACGTTATAGTATTGACCTTCGGGTCATAGATGGGACTAATATTGGCTTTTTTATCTCGCTCAGTATTGTTATTATGGTAACGCAATGCTGACGTCCTTAAAGCCAACAGATCTCTACTACTATGTCGTCCCAACTCACTATGCTTGTCCCCGTTTTCAATGGCTCTAACTGGGCCTCCTGGTCTACGCAAATGACCGCCTTTTTCATGTCGCAAGGGCTCTGGGGCTACGTTGCTGGCACCATCCCTCAACCTCCCGCTGCTGATGCCGCTGATAGAGCGGCTTGGATGAAATGCGATGAGATGGCAAGGGGTAATCTTACCCTATGCCTTTCACCTACTATTCAGCAGGCAGTTTCCGGAGTGACTTCTCAGGCACTCTGGGACTCTGTGAAGGACCGGTACGGTGCGGTTCTATGCCCCGCATCTACAAGGACTTCAAAGAAGCCATCTCTATCCATTTCAACACAAATCAGCATCCCGCTCCTCAGTTCGAGAAGATGGCTGCCGCTTTTGCTCATCTTGGAGCAGTCACTGTTGGTACTGGTGCTAACGCCACTACCCTTGCCATCCGCCCACAGCTGCAAGCCCTCATTGCCATGTCCGCTTTACCCCAGAAATGGGAGCACCTCATTCCTGTCATGTGCAACAATCTTGCCTTGGCAGATCTTCAGCTCACGACTGTATCAGCTTGTGTTGAGAGCCAATACGAGACTGAAACTAATCGCGGACAGCATAAGGCCGCTCATAACGCGCAGAAGCTTTCTGCCATTAAGCGGAAGCGCACAGACCCTCGCTTCTCAAAGCAGGGGTCTTCGTCGCAGCAGCCTAGCGCCCCCTGGCCCGTCCACCCAGCAGCAGCCTAATAGGCAGCGCGGAGGACGAGGTTCTGGAAGAGGCAAGGCCAAAGGGAAGGGCAAGGCACCTGCACGTGCTCCACAGCACTCGCATATTGCTTCTGTCGCCGCACTACCACCCCCTACTTCTCACAAGGTGACTCATATTGGGTCATCTGGTGTCACCACGAGGACAGAAGTCGAATCATCCTCTCCTCAGAGGACTTCGGGCTTCTTCCCTTCGATCAATAAGGCATTGACGCTCGCTGAACGGCTGGATGTACCCGCTACAGTCCAGACCGTAAAGACGCTTGAGCAGCGCTTTGCTGACATTGACGTCCTCATGAAACCTCGTCTTGAGACGTTCATGGAAGAGGAGTACAACTCCGATTTCGATATCGATATGACGCGGCAGCCTTCAGGCAGCGCTCAACCGATAATGAACACTGACGGACTTGATGACACCGAGATCTTTGGTCAGCATTCTAATGCTCTCCAAATTGACTTGTCGGATCTGACTGTAAGCAATGGGGGTTCTGATACAGAAAATCGTGCCCCCACGCCTCCTTACGTCGACCCTGCTTCCATTGTAGAAGCGACAGTCAGGTGGGCTACTACCGGCGAAGGCCGCTTCCCTCGATCTCGTTCTAACGAACAAATCGAATCTATCTGGCGTAGCAACCAACAGTACCTTCGAGATAATGGCAGAGAAACACATCCTTATTTCGATGCCCTTGTCTCTCCTTCGGCCTCTCTAGGCCGCTCCTTGACTCCGGAGTCCTTCTTGACTGGCCCGGATACTGAGATCCTCGATTGGGGATCATGTGATGAAGAGTACGTCTTTTCTTCACTTTGCGCACCACGTGCTGATAACATTACAGAATTAGCCCCGCCCCTAAGAAGACCAAGGGTTGGCATCTGTAATAGTATCGTATATCTACGAGAATCGCATGTAGTAGCACCGAAGTCACTCAAAATGTATAATTCTAATAGCGCTCTCCTCGATTCTTTTGAGTGTGAGCACAATGAGTACTTCAGTCAATGCGCTAAGTGTTTAGAGCGTACTAAAAATATGTGGCTTCTTGACTCGGGAGCATCAGCGCACTTCACTAATCAATTTAGTGATTTCATCGACTATAAGCCAACTGCTCAGTCTGATAAGATTCCTGTAAAGACTGCTGCTCATACTCTATATGTTGAAGGGACCGGAACTGTCTTGCTTGAACATTACATCGCAGACAAACTCGTGATCACACGGGTATACCCGGTTCTGTACATTCCGAGAATGAGCACACGTCTTCTATCTATGGGAGTCTTTTTACAGCAAGGTTTGCGCGTTTTGGGGAATTCGCAGCATATTAACTTGCTACGTAAAAAGAAAACAATTGTCCAATGTAAACCCCTTCTTCAGAGGGGGTGGATGGTGCAGTGGGCACGCCCGCCACCCCCTACCCTGCTCAGGAGAGCTTGGGGCGAGCCCTCGGGTTCAATCCTCGCTCAGGCAATATTCCTGACAGGGGCACTCATTTGTCAACACCCCGTGGCATCGCGCCACCAACTCGGACCCTCAGCGGCCCGCACTACCCGCCCGTCGGCACTCTCCTAATCCACCCCACACCCAGTTCTCCGATTCCATCTCCAACAATCCCACACTACGTCCCGACTCAACCCGACCAACCCGACTCCAGTTCCGAAGCCCCGACCTACCCCGATTGGAACACACCTCTGAAGACATAAAGGCTTACGCAAGCATCGGAGCCCTCACAGTCCCTGAGGCCGGCTGGGAGTGGTGACCCAGTCCGCCAAAATGGTTGACGCCGAGGGTGATCCTCGCCCGGAGACACCACCAATTCGCTGAGTCAGAAGGGGTCCATGACGGCACGGAAGGACCAGCCTAGGGCTGGATTAGGTGAGGAAGGCGCGATAAAGGTGTGGGAGGTAGGGATGAGGATTTGGATGACACACGCACAGACTGGCTGGGAGACCGCACCTGGGGACCTAACACGTCCCCTTACCTAACCATTACTCCGAACATACTATGTCCCCTCTGGGAGGGTACACACTGACACTTGACCCCTTGACATCACCCCGCCCTTAATTGGACGATATGCCCTTAATCGGACATAACCTACCATATCTATATCTACAGTGATAATCATGCTTACTTACTCTCGTCCTTACTGCATCGACTGCCCTTCCGTCACTGAGTGTCACACGGACATGCGATTCCCTTAGGGGTTAATTAGCCTCCGTTAGTTACTATATAAGGAGTTGTCACAATAAGTTGGCTGGGGTTACACCGAGGGTTTGGTTTCCGCACAGAGTAACATGTACGTCCGTAGTACCGGCTTTGTATTCGCACTACTGCTCCGGGATATAAATTGATTCAAAAAAAAAAAAAAAAAAAAAAACCCCTTCTTCACGGACAATCGTTATATTGGCTAGATGCCTCTATATCCACTCTAACTGAGTCGCTTATTGCGAACCAGTCTGCGTTATCTAATGTAGACTATGACCTTATGCATCGTTGCCTTGGTCACCCATCTAAAGAGGTTCTAAGACAAGCTAAGGAAAACACTAAGGGCTTTCCAGAAGGGATAACTATTCCCACCTCTGATGTAATATGTCCTGGGTGCGCGCAAGGCAAAATGCCTGCTGCCTCACATCCTCCGTCTGTTACAAGGGCTAAAGCCTCTTTCAATCGGATTCATTCCGATTTGAAAAGCTTCCCTATACCGTCATACCACAAATATAAGTATTTTATTGTCTTCTTTGACGATTATACTTCATTTGCATGGATCACTCTTTTACGGGACAAAGCCTCTGCTATTACTGCGTTAAAGCAGTGGCTTGCGTTAATTAAAAATCAATTTAACGCTACCATAAAAGAATGGATGTCCGATGCCGGCGGTGAATACAAATCGGATGCTTTCCTAAAGCAGCTTAAGGATGCCGGCATAACAGTGCTACAGTCTGCACCACATACGCCACAGCAGAATGGGCGCGCTGAGCGCTTTATGCGCACCATAATGGACAAAGCTCAGGCCATGCGCCTTGATGCTTGTTTACCACAGAGCTGGTGGGAATTTGCAGTCCAACACGCTGCACATTGTTATAATAGAACCCCCATAAGTCGCCTTCAATGGCAGACTCCTTACAAACTATTATACAATGAAGTCCCTGATATATCGCATCTTAGAGTATTCGGTTGTGGTGCCTATGTACACATTCCAGAAGCTCGCCGCGTGAATAAACTTTCCCCTAAAAGCGAGCTTATGATCTACCTTGGTAGAGGACCTGGAATGAAGGCTGATGTCTTCATGCGCACACCAAACACCTTGTTCTATTCAGACAAGGCACTCTTTGATGAAGCTCTATTTCCTAGGTGTCCTAAAGACAATCCTAGACGCGAGCCCCGAGGTGTAACTCAGTTAGATGATGATACAGTTCCCCATGAGCTGTCTAAAGACCATACCACTCCTGGTGATGATGATGACCCACCACCTGAGCCTCCTATTCCTAAAGGGAGAAGCGCTCCCCAGCTGGCCGCTGGACCCCCTCCTAGTACTCACACTAGAGGGATTGGATCGCAGCTACCTCCGCCTTTACCCCCTGACCCAGTACCTGGTCCTAGTGAACCTAGGCGATCGGGGCGTACAAGGAAATTAGTTACTCGTCCTGATAATGTCTATGGGGATAGGCCCCCTACTACAATTATTCGAGACATTGCGCGGATTCGCACATGGCGACAAATGACACAGCCGCAGCAGGGTAGCTCCCAGCAGCGTCCAAGTCAAGATCAGACGGTCTCAGGTGATGATCCTGAACAAGCCGTTTCTGATTCTTCCAGTGCGCAGAGTGATACTCCGCAGGATTCAGACGAAGTAGATCAGCAATTGCTGATCCGCCTAGCTCAGGAAGGGGGAGTCAGATTTCTAGATCTTCTGCTCGCCAAAGCAGTCTCACCAATGGATCTAGAGTCACCTGATACCTCTAATATTCGTGAATGGACCTATCGGGACATTCTTAAAATGCCAAGTGAACCCCAGGAGGAGTGGCGTAATGCGTGCCAAGAAGAGCTTGCTTCTCTTCGCAAACGCAAAGTCTATGATCTTGTTAACCCGCCAAAAGGTAGAAGGGTAATCAAGAATAGATGGGTATTTGACTTAAAGTGAGATGGCCGTAAAAAAGCCAGGCTAGTTGCCAAAGGCTTTTCTCAGGTTGAAGGCATTGATTATGACGAAATATTCTCGCCAGTGGTACGGTTTGAGACTGTCCGGATGATGCTCGCGCTTACAGCGCTGAAGGATTGGCACATCTCTGGACTTGACGTCAAAACTGCCTTCCTGTATGGAGACCTTGACGAGGAACTCTACATGGAACAACCTGAAGGGTTTAAAGACCCTAGCCAACAAAATAAAGTCATGCGCCTTAGGAAAGCTATTTACGGACTTAAACAAGCTGCACTCGCTTGGTGGAGAGCGCTGGATAAGTCTATGAGCACCCTTGGCTGCACACGACTTCAATCAGACTCAGGTCTATTTGTGAATGAAGACAAAACAATCGTAGTCATTGTTTATGTCGATGACGTCCTCTTCCTTGGAAAAAGTAAAAAGGACATAGCATCCCTGAAGAGACGCTTCATGGAAATATGGGAATGCAGAGACCTTGGTGATACCAAAGAGTTTTTACGCATGCGCATACTACGCTCTAAGGGTAGACTCCTACTAGATCAGCAGGACTACCTTCAGAAAGTGCTGCAGCGTTTTAATCTGATTAACGCCAAATCAGTACCTACTCCACTACCGGAAGGGTATCATCCATCCCCTAATAAGGGAACTGCAACCCCAGAACTCCGAGCGTCCTACCAACAAGTGATAGGATCTCTCCTATACATTATGATTGGTACGCGACCAGATATTGCCTATGCTGTTACAAAAATGGTGCAGTTTGCTGCCAACCCATCTGAGGACCATTACAAGCGTGCACTTTACATATGCCGCTATTTACTTGGTACCTCAAACTATGCTTTAGTCTTTGATGGCAAAAGCGATGGTGGTATAATAGCATACGCAGATTCTGATTGGGCTTCTGACCCAGTCACCAGAAAGTCCACTACGGGCTACTTAGTAAAAATGGCAAATGGAGTATTCTGCTGGAATTCTAGAGTGCAGAAATCTATCGCGCTCTCGTCCACTGAGGCAGAGTACATGTCGCTGTGTGATACAAGCAGACAATTGGTCTGGATTCGCTCGCTCTTTAGTGAGCTTGGAATAAACCTTGGACCGATTCCATTGTGCGGAGATAATCAAGGCTCCATATTCTTATCTTCTAATCCTGTTCAGGAAAAACGGATCAAACACATTGATCTACGTCACCATTACATTCGTGATGTGATCCGTGAAAAGAAGATAGAATTATTCTTCATTGAAGGAGCTGAGAACCCCGCCGATCTTTTTACTAAGAATCTGGGTCGCATTAAGTTCCTTAAGTTCAGGGAACAACTAGGGCTAGAGTTTGGCAATTCGCCACCTGTGCACACCATGCCTGATGATGGTGACTCGTGAAGGAAGTTATAGAGAAGCTTGTCTGCTCTTCGGAGCATATGTTTCTCTACGTCCTCCGTGTCCACCGCTTCTTCTTTGTGAAGAACAGAACAGGACACAATCACCGTTTTCTCTCCTAGACATGGTGCGATGTCGCTTCATTAGCAGACACCTGACTCTAAGCCTTATTGAACTCCGCAAGGTAGTTCACATGTCCTGTCCTTGATGGGGACATAGTAATGACACTCCAAGTTGGAAGATATCATTAATGATCATCATTCACAACTTAATGAGACGTGTTAGAGACAGTTGTAGTCTCACCGACTCTTACGCAACCCTCACTTGATGCTCATCCCCAACGCTCATGAGGTTCTTGCTGTTTGCTTAGACGCGCTTTAATTAGCTGCACTAAGCAAGGGGGAGTGTTGGAACGTAATAAGTACGTAAGGCCCTTATCTATAGCAGTTACGACATTACTGCCAGTATGCTTTCCTATTACGGTAGTTAGGATACGTACTATACTGGGTGCAATTCGCCTCTGAGCGAAAAGTAGTCTCATGACTAAGTCGAAGTGGTAATTTACGTCTGGCGTATGTAAAGACGCGATATTGTGGACGCCTGTACTCATCACTTTTGCGCTTCCGGACATGGTGGGGCCATAGGGTATATAATGCCTCCTATGGGGAGGGAGGCGAATATAGATTCACTCTCTTTCTCACTTGTGCACCCTCTCCACTCTATAGTCTCTCAACCTACTCAAAGGTGAGGACACCATTCCTGATAGCTGCGTGCATTGCTGCGCTTCAATGGGCCCAGCCGGGGCAATACCAGCACTGGGAGGGGGCAAACTTGGGGGCAACCCACCACCCATCTTCAATGGAAATCGAGAGGAGAGCCAAAACTTTCTTCGATCTTTTTGAATTTATCGAGGAATGAACCCGACCGTCGATCAGCTCAGAGTACCCTACTCGTGAGCCATGACCCTCCTCTCGTACATGAGGGGGCATCTGGTGGACGATTGGGTAGATGAGCAGACTGCGTGGCTGGACACCCAGATAGCAGGAGGAGTACTGCATAATGAAGAGAACCTATGGAACATGGTCCTTGACCAGTTCACGAACGCCTACACCGACACCACCAAATGAACCAGAGTGCACCAAGACATTGATAAGTTAAAGATGATTGGTGAAGACATCGATACGTATATCGCGAAGTTCCAGAACCTCGCAGCAAAAGCTGGCTATTGTAGCAGTATGACTTCTCGCTACACCAAGTCAAGTAAGGAGAGTTGAACTGCCAAGGGCGAAGACTCAACTTGACGTGGAGATAAATCACGTGCCAAACTTACAGTCAACATGGAGTGTGTATGCACTAGGAGCACCTTTATACAAGGGGTGAGCACACTGTGTCACACAGTGGTAAGCTGAGTGGAGAACCAAGAGGACAAGTTAGATTGGAGATAGTAAGGAGTACAAGAAATGCGCACCTGAGTGGAGAACCAAGAGGACAAGTTGGTTCCACTCAGGACACTACAGGCAAGCTTAAGTATCTACTGCAGCTGTGATTAAGTTGGAGCTTGAACACTGTTACTAAGTGTAAAGTAATTGACTATGACTAAAGGGCTGACGCGTCGTGTCTAAAAATAGCCTTATCTTTAGTGCTGACTGATGCACCGTCATCAAGGCTGACTACGTATGATGTGTTGCTGAGTAAAACCTAATACAGTGCGTAATACATGCCTACTAAGTGTAATCTAGAGCGTACTAGAAGGTTCTGTCCTTATCTACCAATCAGCAGAGTCTGTCCGTATATAGAACATGACCATAAAGGGTTATCCCATATATGGGGATACTTTCCCAAGGTCACGTGATGAAAAGTGCACGATATTTCATGTGACTAACTAGAGAACATGATGGCAGGTCACGTGATCCACGAAAGGCGAAAATGAACGCGTCCATGACAGCTATAATCCAGACGAAGCCAACGTCATTGAAAAATTCCAAGCAGGACTTCCCGACAACCTCATAATCAACGCAATACGCTTCCAACACCCTGTTACATGGGATCAATGGAAAGCAGCAGCACGGCTTCAGCAAGCCGAATACCTCATGCTGAAGCCCCGCCTCACACATAACCGACAAAATGAGAAACGAGGAGGTCATACCCGAGACCAGTGGGTCCAAGCCCTTAACAAGGCGTGTGACCCAAACGCCATGGATATTAGCCACACTAGAGCCCGTGCAACCCTCACAGACACTGAGAAGCAAAGGATGGTCGCAGAGGGGAGATGTTTCCGATGTGGAGAAAAAGGTCATGTGTCGTGTAATTGCCCACAAAAAGGCACTCACGCTGCTCAGACCACAAGCGATGGAGGGGCGCCTCCTCCTGTCCCCACTACCCCCACAGTATCACATCCCCTCCTCGTTACTCGAGTTGCCATATCAGCAAACCGCGTACTGTCGAATGATGAAGCGGCTGACACTCAGATCGCAGCACTGGCCGCTCAACCAAAAGAGGTGTGGGACCTCTTGGTGGAGAAGCTTTTTGGAGGAAAGGATTTTCCGAACGCCTGAACCCATTGGCCTGGGCAAAGGCGCTACACGTGTATTATAGCAGATATCAATCTATGCGAATCCCAGTTCTTTTCAAATCTGCAAACGCGACGGCCAAACGACAGGTCCTATTGGACTCTGGAGCAACCAACAACTTTATTTGTGCGGAACTGCTCAAACGAACACATCTCGGAACCTGACCTGTCTCTGTTCCTATCACTATATGGAATGTTGACGGAACTTATAACCGAGATGGCGCGATAACCCAGTACACCAATTTGGCAATGTGGACTGGTGAGCGCATGAAGATGCTCCATTTCCTGGTAACCAACCTAGGAAAGGATGAGGCGATCCTGGGCTACCCCTGGTTCTTGGCCTTTGAGCCTAAGATAGAGTGGAGAAATGCCACACTGAACGAAAACTTCCAACCAGTCGTAATCTCCAGCCTGAACCTCCAGAGCAACGCCATGCCCATAGAAGCCGCTATCAGGGCACTAGAGGTGTATAAGCTTGACGAGGAGGCGTGGGAACAGGTTGTGAACGAAGAGTCGGAGCCAAGTATTACCTTCCTGTGAAAAACGACCACTGCATCGGAACTCGCACAGCAGGAAGCAGCTAAGAAGCAAATCTGAACATTTGAGGAAATGGTTCCTCCAGAATATCGGTCACACCGCAAGGTGTTTAGCAAAGAAGCATCACATCGATTCCCCCCATCCCGTATATGGGACCATGCCATTGAATTACTTCCCAACGCGCCTGCCGCCCTTGACTGTAAAGTGTACCCCCTAACCGCAAACGAAGGAGAGGCACTCATGGCCTTCCTGAGCGAACAACTTGAGAAGGGATGCATTCACCCTTCGAAGTCTGCCTACACATCACCCTTCTTCTTTATCAAGAAGAAAGATGGGAAATTACGCCCAGTACAAGATTATCGACGCCTCAACGAACTCACCATAAAGAACCACTATCCCCTTCCCCTCATTCCCGAACTCGTTGATCGCATCCAAACTGCGCGATTGTACTCAAAATTAGACATTCGATGGGGGTACAATAATGTCCGTATTCAAGAGGGGGATGAGTGGAAAGCAGCGTTCAAAACCAACCAAGGGCTATTTGAACCACATGTCATGTTCTTCAGCCTCACCAATTCCCCTTCCACTTTCCAAACAATGATGGACACCATATTCCGTGACCTCATTCTAACAAACGAGGTCATTGTCTACATGGACAACATCCTTGTTGCCACCTCTGATGACAAGGACCACCATCAAAGAGTCCTCCACAAAGTACTACAACTTTGCGAGGAGCACGACCTTTACGTGAAGCCAGAAAAATGCGAGTTTGAGGTCTATGAAACTGAGTATCTGGGTCTTATTATTGGCCACAGATGATTGTGAATGGACCCCGTCAAAGTTTGAGGAATCCGAGAATGGCAACCCCCAAAAAGCCTTAAGGAGGTTCGCACGTTCCTAGGGTTTTGCAACTTTTACTGAAGATTTATATGAGGGTTCTCCCAACTCACCCGACCCCTTCATGACCTCACAAAGAAGGATGTCCAATGGCACTGGCATGACACACAGCAAAATGCCTTCAAAGACATTAAGAAGTGCATATGTGAAGAACCCATACTCCTACTCCCAAACCTCGCAAAGCCATTCAAACTAGAGGTTGACGCATCGAACGTCGCAGTAGGGGCCATGCTGAATCAATTAGGTCTCGATCAAAAGCTCCACCCCGTAGCATTCCACTCCAAGTCATTTACGGAGACAGAACAAAACTATGACATCTACAATCAGGAACTATTAGCCATGGTTAAAGCACTACGAGCATGGAGAACATACCTCGTAGGATCCCCCCATAAGATTATTATCCACACCGATCACGCCAACCTCCAATATTGGAAGGAACCCTGGAAAATCAACCGGAGAATCGCGCGAGAATTCCTGGAGCTGTCAGAATACGACTTTATTCTGAGACACGTAGCAGGAATGAAGAACATGCACGCAGACGCCCTGTCCAGGTGGTCGGACTATGAGTCTGGCGAAGGGGACAACATGGCTGTCACCATCCTACCAGCTGAATGGTTCATCTGAGCCACCCAAATGTCAATATGTGATATGGATATTTGGTCTTGGGTGGCGCAGAATGCTGGCAAGAAAGAAGCAGCACAATGGGCCGAACACCACAACCTCAAACAGCACGACAGTCTGTGGTGGAAAGATGACACATTAGTCGTTGTCAGGGACGATGACCTTAAGCAGGGGGTAATCGCCTTCTTTCATGACTCTCCAAGCATGGGCCACCCTGGAATTGCCAATATGCGTGAACTAGTACAACATGACTATTGGTGGCCTACCATACGAGAAGATGTTGAAGAATACATTAAAGGATGTGCCGTATGTCAGGCCAACAAAATCAACCCTCACCAACAAAAACCCCACCTATTCCCCATATCTACCAACCCTGAAGCAGAACTGTTTGAAGTCGTTGCCATGGACTTCATCACGAAACTACCCCCATCCCAAGGCTTCAACTCCATCCTTACGATCACAGATCACGACTGCTCAAAAGCCACAATCTTTATACCCTGTCACGAAGCCATCACCGCCGAAGGGGTAGCGTGGCTATACCTCCAGCACGTTTACCCACACTACGGAATACCCCGCAAGCTCATCACAGATAGAGACCCACAATTCACATCTGCATTCATGAGGGGGCTATGCAGTATACTTGGAATATGACAAAACATCTCCTCTGCATATCACCCCCAAACAGACGGCCAATCGGAACGTACTAACCAATGGCTGGAACAATACTTGCGCCATTGGAGCAACATGCAACAGGACAACTGGGCAGATGTTACGTTTCATTCTCAGACTGCCCGGCCCGGTTGTGGACTCTGAGGTATTCGCGATGACTCGGTATGTCAGGAGTAATGTGTCATGGACTTCGGATCTTGTTGCCTCGTGTTCGGATGACTGATGCCCGCTATTGTTGTACGTGATTGCGATTACTATGCTGACTGATGACTCCCATTGTTGTACGTGACTCGGATTACGATGACGACTGCGCATTCTATTATTAGATTACACTACTTACGCTATTGGCTACGTACAAGTTTGAGCGGAGCTAGAACTGGCTCCCTTACCTGTATTTAAGCTCGTAGTACTGCAGACCAGGATCCCCATCTTGGTCTTCTTCGAATACCACCTCTTGACTTGTCTACTGTGCTAGGAGTCCGATTGACTCCTAAGTGAACTAGCTCCAGCATATCCCTTAGACCAAGAAGGGATCCCTGTGACTTCTATCCCCAGTTCCCTCGTGAATGGTGGATACACCGACCGTCTCCTACCCGCCCGGTACTACGTGTCATCTCGTCTTTGAGTATCTCAACTCTCGAACTGCAAGGCCTTACAAGTGCTACTACATCATCGACCATCCCAGTTGGAGGTATATCTGTAAAGTCCCAGCTATCCCTCCGAACATTCCACTCGACCTTCCCCTCTACACTTACCGCAACCACCTTGGGGCCTATCAGCGACACCCAGCAGTATTCCCCGACTCCCTGGACAATCATCGTTTCAGACCCGAAGGGAACCCATGTTATACAGACGCCTAAGTCAGGCCAATGTCCGTGGTAGACATTACATTAAGACCAAGATCCTTCAACATGGCTTCCACAGCAGTAACAACCCGAGATCTCTGGATCCCATTCCGCCCGTATCACATCGACAGAAGAGGGGAGCGTAACGTCCCCAAGCAATACCTCAAAGGAGCATTTTGGCAGACTGAACAAGGAGACCCAGGCTACATCGTCTCCTATACTTACAAAGACGGTACTACAGGACTCATCCCTGTAGAATTCAACTTCGACCACATCTGTTGGACGGAACTTAAGTGGGACGCACTCCACTACAAACTACAAGTCGTCAAACCTGCAGGCTCAAGCCTCCATCTTGACATTCTACAAAGCGAAGTAACCACAAGAGATCAGTGGGGCTCTCTCGACGGACAAGAAGAAGAACCCATCCGCTCACCTACACCCAAGACACCCGTGCCTTCCCCATCACTCGCCAGTAACCCCGAGGAAATTCGCATCCTCGAAGCTCAAGCCGAAGAAGAAGAAACCCAGTTGGGATTAATAGCTGAGTCAATCCCTACAGATATGACCACCACAATCACCGAACAACCTACTACGTTCCAGGAACCCGCACGCATCAGCCGCGGGGAAGGACCACCGCCTGGAGGACATGGTGGAGGAGGAGGAGATGACAGAAGAGGAGGAGACCCCAGAGGACCCCTCTTCACCAGACCAAATGTATCAAGCGGAACCAAACCCAAGAAGTTCATGGGCAAGGAACCCCTGGTATTCACCGGAGACTGCACCAAAGTCCAGCAATTCCTCACCCAATGGGAACTTTTCGTTGAAACCAACTACGACAACCCTGCGTTCACCCTCCCCTATCGCAAAGCACTAATCTTCCTGACCTATATCCAGGGAGAGCATGTCAATGAATGGGTCTTGTCCACCACCAAATGGATCAAGGTGTACAAGGCCAAGCATGGGCCATATGACAAATGGATCTGGGAAGCAATCGAACTCGGATTCCACAACACCTTTGCCGACACCCTCGAAAGAGAATGCGCGCAACAAGACCTTCAGAAAGGGTTCCGAATGGAGGGACAAGACATCGACTCTTATATCGCCAAATTCAAGAAGGTGGTACGTGAAGCAGGGTACAGATTTGACGACTCCCTCGTCCTCAACAAGTTCACCAGTGGACTTCCCGTGGAACTATACAAGAATGCGTACAACTTCCACAGCCCAAACACGTACGCCCAATGGAAGGTAGCGGTGCTTGAACAGCAACGCAAATGGATGCACCTGCAAACGCATTTGGGGGGACGAAAACCCCCGGGACCTGGTAAGCCGGGCAACACTTCACTCAGAACTTTCAACGCTCCAAATCGTCCACAGCAGCCACGCCAGGGTTGGCAAGCGTTTTGAAACCACCCTGACGTGATGGATACCACCCCAGGAAGAGTCCGGGCCCGCCTCGCAGGGTCAGAAGAGATAGATTACACCAAACCACCGTACACCCCTCAAGGAGGACGTCCCCAAGGAAGAGGGATCGTGGATATGAAGAACATCAACTGCTACAACTGCGGAAAATTAGGTCACATGTCTCGCAACTGTCTCCAACCACGCCGCCCACGCGCCAATAAAAACTGGCAACCTCGCCAAGGGTGCGGCACGTTCATTGAGGAAGTCCAGAGTGTCCATGAAGAACCCCTGATCCAATTCGAAGACGATGGTGGCAGTAGCCGCAGCGCCCACGCCACCACTGAAATGCCGCAAGAACGGGCAACCAGCTGGATAAACGGAGTTTGAAACCTTGACGAAGAAGCCAGGGATTTGGTAGTCCGGGACCTAATGGGGCGAGAGGATTTTCAAAGCGCCTGAACCCGACAGCCTGGGTGAGGGCATTACGGTGTAACTCTGTGTTCATAACGCGCTATCAATCTATGCATGTTCCAGTTTCATTGTGTGCAAGTTACGCTATGGCCGACAAACGAGCATTAGTGGACTCCAGAGCCACTAACAACTTTATCCACCCGGACTTCGCAAGAAGGATGAGGCTAGGCCTCAAAGAATTAGACCGTCACCAAAAGATCTGGAATATCGACGGCATGCACAACAAAGGAGGCAAGATTACCCACTGCGTGGATCTAGAAGTTGAAACAAAAGGGATCAAGAAGGATATGAGATTTCTCGTCACTGACGTAGGAGGAGAAGATCTCATCCTAGGATATCCATGGTTGGCAACGTTCCAACCTAATATCCAATGGGCATCCGCCACCCTTAACAAAGCTGAGTATCCAATCGTACTTCGCACTATCAACCCTACCAAACCACGAATAGACCCCATCATTGCCCGACTGGTGGTACAGAAACTGTTGGGAGTACCTAACAAGCAACATATCGAGGAACAACTACGCCAAGAATGCGACCTGGAAGCGACACGACTACGAGCCACCACATCCACGGAATTGGCAATCGAAGCGCAACAGTATACAGAAAAGAAGGCCATTCCAGAGGAATATCAGCGACATGTCAAGATTTTCAGCGAAGAAGAATCCCATCGCTTCCCCCTCTCCAAACCCTGGGATCACGCAATTGAGTTCAAACCAGACGCCCTGGATACCATCGACTGCAAGGTCTATCCGATGAGCCAAGCAGAAGATAAAGCGTTGAAGGAATGGATAGACGAACAACTGGTGAAGGGATACATCAGGCCCTCTAAATCCCCGTACGCATCCTCCTTTTTCTTCATCAAAAAGAAGGACGGAAAACTACGCCCAGTACAGGACTACCGGAATATCAACAAATGGACCATATGCAACCAGTATCCCCTCCCACTAATACCCGAACTCATCGCTGACCTTAGTGGAGCATTTATATTCACCAAACTCGACATTCGCTGGGGGTACAACAACATGCACATTAAAGAAGGGGATCAAGAGAAAGCAGCGTTCAAAACACGCTATGGACTTTTCAAACCAACGGTAATGTTCTTCGGACTAACAAACTTGCCGGCAACCTTCCAAACAATGATGAATGAAATCTGCAAAGACCTCATCGCATACCATGAGACAAAAGGGACAGTCATCAGGGTATATATGGACGACATTGGCATTGCCACACGGTCTAACGAACAGGCACACATCGATGCGGTACACAATATTTTGGACTTACTGGAACAGAACGATCTCTTCCTCAAACCGGAAAAATGCATCTTCCACGCTCCCAGCATCGATTACCTGGGGGTAATCATTGAAAAGGGGGTGACTCGTATGGACCCCGTCAAAATTTCCAGTATCAAGGACTGGCCCACCCCAAAGAATGTCAAACAGGTACAATCCTTCCTAGGCTTCTGCAACTTCTACCACGCTTTCATCAGAAATTTTGCCACACATGCACGACCCCTCAACAAACTCACAAGGAAAGACGTCGAATGGACATGGACAATCACAGAACAAGAAGCATTCGACAAAATCAAGAAACTCATCACGGAAGAACCAGTACTCGCACATGCTAATCTAGAAGATCAATTCAAACTAGAAGTAGATGCATCAGGATTCGCAGTCGGAGCAGTACTACTCCAACGCAAAAAGGACGGCAAAAGACACCCCATCGCATACTACTCAAACACCCTTAGTGCTGCAGAACGGAACTACGACATCTACGATCTGGAACTCTTGGCAATCGTTAAAGCACTCAGGAACTGGCGACACTATCTAGCGGGATCTCCACACAAGATCAAAGTCTTCTTGGACCACATGAACCTACAATATTGGTGCTCCCCACAAAAGATAAGCCGCCGAGTAGCCCGGGAAGTACTTGAACTCTCTGAGTATGACATCGAGATTCACCACATTAAGGGAACGGCAAACAGAAGAGCCGACGCCTTATCTAGATGCCCGGACTATGATCAAGGAGAAGGCGACAACGAACACGTCACAGTACTACCAGATGAAGTCTTCGTCAGGGCGACATCACTAGACACCATGGAAGATCCACTCCGAATCAACGCCACCATATCGGTACAAGAAATGGAAAAGATCAACCCGATATACGCACAAGACGCCGACAAGATACGCCCATGGGTAGACCCACACAGCCTCAAACTGATCGAAGGCACGTGGTACAAAGATGGAAGACGCGCAGTCACCGGAGGAATTCATGAGAAACGCGAAATCATCAAAACACACCACAATCCCCCTGTGTACGGACACCCCGGAATCAGTCGCACCATCAAACTCATAGAAAGATACTACTGGTGGCCCGGACTGTGCCAAGAAGTCATGGACTATGTCAGGGGTTGCGCCGACTGCCAAAGAATCAAGGTCAACACTAGGGCCATCAAAGCGCCACTATGCCCAATATTCCCCAAACCCGAAGCTATGCCATTTGAAACTATCGCTCTTGACTTCATCACTAAACTTCCGACGGCACAGGACTGTGACACGATCCTTATGATAACGGACCATGATTGCACAAAGATGTCCCTATTCATCCCCTGCCAAGAAGAGATATCGGCTGAAGGAACTGCTGCCCTATACGTGAAACACGTCTTCCCCCGATTCAGATTGCCCGGCAAGATAATTAGCGACAGAGACCCACGATTCACATCAAAATTCACACACGAATTATGCAAAATCCTCGGAATCGAGCAAAACATCTCGACGGCCTACCACCCACGCACAGACGGACAATCCGAACGCACCAATCAATGGCTAGAACAATACCTACGATTTTGGGTCAACAAACGACAAGACAACTGGATTCACTACCTCCCCATGGCTGAGTTTACACACAACAATTGGCCGAGTGAAACCACTAAAGAATCCCTGTTCCAGCTCCTCATGGGATACAACCTGCGTGCTGATTGGACCGACAGACCATCGCCAATTCCACAAGTGGCGCTCAGGGTCAAACAGTTTAAGGAACTCCACCAGCGCACGCAATCACTGATGATCAAAACACAGCAAGGGTGGATCAAGGCAAAAGATACGCCCAAGTTCCAAATTGGGGATCAAGTGTGGCTAGAAGGATGCCACCTACGTACGCACCAACCAACGGCGAAATTAGCAGCCAGACGCCACGGCCCGTTTAAGATAGTTCAGGTGATGTCCGCAGTCAATTATCACCTGGAACTTCCCACGCAGTGGCAGATCCACCCAGTGTTCCATGTGGACCTTCTTACGCCCTACCGCAAAACACTCACACACGGACCCAACTATCAGCGCCCACCGCCGGATCTGGTAGGTGGCGAAGAAGAATACAAGGTCGAGAAGATTCTAGATTCCCAGCGTTTTGGCAGAAGTCGCAAACTACAGTATTTGGTCAAATGGAAGGGATACCCAGACTCGGACAACCAGTGGGTCGACAAAGATGACATATTCACAGACGATGCAATTCGGGAGTTCAAAGATTCGAACCCCGCTCAAGAGACACATATAAGCGCGGGGAAATCCCAAGAGACGTCCCCATCTCCTTCCTCTCCTACCACCACTACTCATGCGTCCTTCCTCACCAGTCAACTTCCGATATGTCGTCAACACGGAGTTGTCAGCACCCTACCGAGTACAGTCCACGCCACCGTCACCCCTGTCGTCTACCCTTGCCCTTCACCAACAAGGAGATCGTCCTCCTTCCACCGTGTCATCCCGACTTCCTTCGCCGTCCCCCACTCTTTATTCCGAGACCAATCAGCCCAGTCGACTCGGAAGCAACTATGTCCTGACCAGAGCGCCTACTCCAGCGGGCGACGAACAAGGGTATATGCCCAGCTGCCCGACATCCCCACCAGGGCCCGACGAGGGCGGGGATCCATACGACCCAGCCAAACACCTCGAGATGCATCCGTATTTGCGTTACGCCACCCATCTCACCATGACACACTCGGAAACCCCCCCGCTATGCGGACCCACTGGGGAAGCTCTCACACTACTGGCAACATCTCAACCCATGCTTCGCCACAATCAAGAGGAGGAATATGTGTCAGAGACCGAAGATCGGCTGGAGACCCCCCCTCCCAGGGGGTATCAGTTCAATCGGGGAGTACATTACATTTTTTTTTTTTTTTTTTTTTTTTTTGGATGAATTTATATTCCGGAGCAGTATACTACATATACAAAGCTGGTCTTAGAGCGCTGAGCGACACTAATATAAGAAAAAAAAATGGTAAGGAAGTGAGACTTCACGTGCGTGCGAAAGAGAAAGTGTAATCTGTAAGGTACCCTCCCAGAGGGGACCGGGTCAAAGTTCAGAGTAAGGGGTAATGTATGTGGTACGCTGATCATTGTTATGAGACAGAAAAGGGGTAGCACTTACGGGGCGGTGTGGTTGGTACACCGGGTATGGCCGGTAGTGAGGTCGAGAGCTCCTTCATCCGGGTTCAAGCGGATGGCGTGGGGCAGAGGGTGGTTCCCAGATGGGTTTGGAAGCGGCGCGTGATGATTGGATGAAGCGGCAGAGGTAATAGGAGTGATCGGTGAAAAGGGGGATGGGGTTTTCGGGTGATGTGTAGAGGAGTTTATATGCGAGTACATTACATTCCCTTCCAAATTCAAGATGCTCAAGAATGTCTTTGGCCCGCCCGGTATACTCAGCTCATCCTCACCGCCGATCCCTTTGTCCTGGCCTTCTGAGCAGGATGCAACCAACAATATGGGAAGCCTGTCCACACTGTCCCCTACTACGACGAACAGTCCTCTGCCCCCACTTACACCGACGACGACCTCACGTTCCTGCTCTCCAACGCAGGCCTAGTCGATTCGGTCAATCAGGCGCTTCTTCACATGAAGGACGCAACCCTCATGGCGGAGATACACTGCTACCGATGTATGACATTGGGATGGCGGGGACAGCGGCATCGAGTAGCCGTGGAGCAGATGAAGTTGGAGCGAATTGAGATCGAGCGAAATTGGTGTGTCGCCCGACTCCAGCAAGCTCATGCAGTAGACCGCATCGAGAACGTGCGGGCCTCCCTTCATCGGGGACCCAAGGCGGAGCAGGACGCCGAGGAGATAACGCGGATCAGAGCCCTCCGTGAGGTAGGCACTAACCCACTAGCAGTCATGCATGGTCAAGCTGGGGCTTGATCCTGAAAAGGGGGTGATGTTACGTTTCGTTCTCGGACTGCCTGGCCTGGTTGTGGACTCTGACGTATTCGCGATGACTTGGTATGTCAGGAGTAATGTGTCATGGACTTCGGATCTTGTTGCCTTGTGTTCGGATGACTGATGCCCACTATTGTTGTACGTGATTGCGATTACTATGCTGACTGATGACTCCCATTGTTGTACGTGACTCGGATTACGATGGCGACTGCACATTCTATTATTAGATTACGCTACTTACGCTATTGGCTACGTACAAGTTCGAGCGGAGCTAGAACTGGCTCCCTTACCTGTATTTAAGCTCGTAGTACTGCAGACCAGGATCCCCATCTTGGTCTTCTTCGAATACCACCTCTTGACTCGTCTACTGTGCTAGGAGTCTGATTGACTCCTAAGTGAACTAGCTCTGGCATATCCCTTAGACCAAGAAGGGATCCCTGTGACTTCTATCCCCAGTTCCCTCGTGAATGGTGGATACACTGACCGTCTCCTACCCGCCCGGTACTACGTGTCATCTCATCTTTGAGTATCTCAACTCTCGAACTGCAAGGCCTTACAAGTGCTACTACATCGTCGACCATCCCAGTTGGAGGTATATCTGTAAAGTCCCAGCTATCCCTCCGAACGTTCCACTCGACCTTCCCCTCTACACTTACCGCGACCACCTTGGGGCCTATCAGTGACACCCAGCGGTATTCCCCGACTCCCTGGACAATCATCGTTTCAGACCCGAAGGGAACCCATGTCATACAGACGCCTAAGTCAGGCCAACGTCCGTGGTAGACGTTACAGCAGAAGCGCTCCCAGTGGCACAGTTTGCGCACAACTCCTGGCCGAACGCTACAATGAAACACTCCCCATTCTCACTCATTATGGGATGGGAGCCACGAACTACTTGGGTTGCAAAACCCGCCCCAGTACCATCAGTCGACCAGCATTTAGACGAAATGACCACGAGGTGGCAGCACATGCAAGATTGCATCAAACACACGCAAAACCTTATGGCGAAGAAGGGAAGAAGCCACTTTATTCCCTACGCCAAAGGAGCCCAGGTCTGGCTGGAAGGGACAAACCTGAGAACCTTCTACCCCACTGCAAAGCTGGCCCCCAAATGTCATGGTCCCTTCTGAATCAAGAAGGCCTTATCAGCGGTGACGTACGAGTTGGAGCTACCAACCACATGGAAGATACACCTGGTGTTCCACGCAAACCTCCTTACACCATATAAGGAGACAGAGCTGCACGGGGAAAACTTCTCATGTCCTCCCCCTGATCTTGTGGACGGAGAAGAGGAATTCGAAGTGGAGCAGATCATGGGGTCGCAACTCCATGGGCGAGGGCACAAACTTCAATTCCTAGTCAAGTGGAAAGGCTTTCCCATGAGTGACAGCTTGTGGGAGCCAGCTGACCATGTCAAGCATGCGCCGGATGTAATCGCTGACTTCTATCGCCGACACCCAACGGCTGATGGAGTGGGACGAAAGTTATAAGAGACAGGAGGCGACCTCCTAATCCTCATCCACCATGACGACTCCCATCCCCCACAACACTGCCCCAGCCAACAACCAACCTTGCCCCCCATCAGGCCTGATCCTCGAACGGCTCACGGTCCCTTGCAGTCAGAGGGGATCCCCACTCCATTTGTATCCCGAACGCCATACTCAGTCATCCCTTCACGACCCCCGACCCCTGTCCTCACCCTTGCTCTCAACATTTCCCCTACCAGTCCCACACCCCCGCCGTCCTCCCCACCACCGCTAGAACCTGCAGTTGCACCCCTCTTGGAGGCACCTCGAGGCATTACACCTGTTGTTCCTCTGTCACAACTTGCATCTGAACTACCTCACCCCTACTTGCTGACACCTGCCGTCTCCCCTCGTCAAGTATGACTGGACCCTCGGCTCACATCTCTAGATGACAATGAGGAGCTGATTGATGAAGGGGATGACGAGGAGTGTGATGACCCTGGCCTCCCGTTCTTTCTTAACGCCCCTGACACACTGTTCTTCTTCCCCCTTATGCTCCTGCTCGAGGACAATGTCACGAAAGTCCTGGTGAAGTATATCTACTACCGCTGCAACTATCGGGAGATCATCGGAACTCTGGGAAAGGGGAAACCTTGCTACTGCCAGGAGGTTTATCTGTCGACACCTCGACCGTTGGCCATGCACCCGGTCATCTCCCCTCACCAACTCGCAGTCTTTAGCCTGCAAGACCCCCGCGCTGTCACTATTAACGAGGTACTGAGCAAGCTCAAAAATCCCCGCTTGTCTGTGGAGATTGCGAGGTTGCGGCAGTGCCTCGGGGACAAAATTGCTCTGGACACACAACAGGCAGACCTGCGGAACCTCGAACAGGAGGCCATGAGGGACCAGTTCCACCTAGACACTAAGCTACAGGGCATCACAAAGCGCATGCAGTACGCAGGTGCCATCCTCCTCATCACTGATAAATTCATTGAGCTTACCACTCACCCTATACGCCCCCGCCACTACTTCCCCAAGCTCCCCCTCATACCATGCACAGGCGGACCTCTAGAGATGCCCTGTCTCGTGGACAGACCCAGCCAGACCCAGAAACAGTGTAAATGTTACTTATGCAAGAAGCAGGGTCACAAGATGAGTGAGTGCCCCAATCAACCTCCTACTGGGGTATGCACATGGTGCGCAAGCCAAGCTCATGTGTCGGAGAATTGTCTCATCCATCGGCTTGCACCTATCACTCCAGCCTTTGAGGAGCCGTACGAGCACCCCCGCTGGTGTGGGAAGTGTTTGCAGTTTGACGTGCGACACGACAAGATTGAGTGTCCACAGTACGAGATGTGTAGGAGGTGTGGGGAATGTGGGAGGTATTTGTTTCTCTGATGCCATGTGTGCCCGGTAGATGACCAGGATGATGAAACTAATGACCCCAGCGCCGATGTGTACAATTACGTCGGCAGTGACTGAAGTCAAGGTGACTTCAGGTCTAACGGGGGGGTAATGTCACGATTTCCTTTGTTCTTCCCTCAGACGCTTTCGTTCCTTGCTTCTCATTCCCGTGCCCCACCTTGATATGCCCATAACTCCTTATGCACTCCACCATTTCTGATGATCTCTTCGCTGCACGATACGTCTTTACGCCCCCTTCCTTGTATATGGCTCTCCGGTCTCAGCTGACTCGCACATGACCCTGCACAATCACCATGTTTCCTACTGTAGTTGTGCCTTTGTTCTACTTTTACTCAAAACCCACATATCGCGCCATATGTTTGTTATGTACAAACATCATGTACTGGTATATAAGTCACACGCTACCTAGCTTGTACGGTAGACTTGACTTCTTGTGTAATACCACATTGTTGTCAATCCATGAACGACTTTACACTTGCTGTTTCGCTTGAGCATGACTTTGGTTCACCTTTGCGCTTGAACCCCTGAACTTTCTGATTATCACCTATGTGTCTGAGGAGACCGTGTGGTGCTTATTCATCATCGAACTTAGTCTTAACCGACTACCTCACATCCCGTTACCTCGGCCTGAGCAACTTAGTGACGTGCACATCGCACATAATGTTCCTGTGGTAACGTTACATCCAGCCTTGTCACCTCCTCCAGTACTCACACTTCTTGTGCAGCATAGCCCAGGCACATACTGTGGTAGCAGTGCACCTCTGCTGTAAGCATCAGGTCCTTCATGTGGAATAGGGCCTGGTTGACCGAGTCTTGCATCCTGCTGTCCAGGAGCAAAAAGATCAGGTTGTCATTGGTGTAGGTAGGGAGGGGGATGTCTCCCTCATGGTAGGGAGTGGCGTGAGCAGGTTTCACATACTGCTGGATGGAGCCCTGCCAAAAGGTGAGGATGAATGTTATGTTTCATGCTTGGACTGCCTGGACCGGTTGTGGACTCTGACGTGTTTGCTATGACTTGATACATCAGCAGTAATAGTCATGGACTTGTAGTATCAGTCAGCGGTTGTGCCTTGATGACTGATGCCTCCATTGTTGTATGTGTACGATATTACAATATGGATGACTGATTCCGAGGATCGCTGTAGTAGGGTTCATGCTACTTACACCATTGGTTAGGACTTGATTTGAGCAGAGCTTGGAATGGCCCCCCTTATCTGTATATAAACCCTTAGTAGTATGACTGAGATCCCCATCTTGGTCTTCTTCAATTACCACTTCCATTTGTCTTCTATGCAGAGGCCTAGGGTCCTCTAGTGAGCTATTACCGGCATATCCCTCTAAGACCAAGGGGATCCCTGTGTACCTATCATCTCATTCCACCTCATGGATGGTGACTTATCCTGCCAACACTTTGTGCCATCTTGTCTTTGAATATCTCAATGCTTGGACTGCATGTCCCTATTGCGCCTTCTACATCCTTGACTCAGCACAGTGGGAGTTCATTTGTCAAGTCGACTCTCCACCCCTGAATGTCTTGTTAGGTCTTCCCCTCTATATGTATAGAGACTCTGCTGGGACCTTTTGCAGGCATCCTGCCACATTTCATCTTGTATCCGCCAACCACTGATTCTACCCAAGAGGGAACCCGCATTACCAAAGCACCTAAGTCAGGTGAACGTCCGTGGTAGACATTACATTAAGACCAAGATCCTTCAATGTGGCTTCCACAACGATGACAACATGAGACCTCTGGGTACCATTCAGACCCTATCTGTTACACTCCATAGGGCGCACCTTCGGGAGATCTCGCTTGACCAGTCTTCAGGGGTTCCTAATGGCCTTGTTGACCTGCTCTTGTTCTGTTGCTTGAGTTAGCGCGGGCTGTCGTTCGTACTCGTCGATAATAAGTCTGAAACAGACGATCTGGAGAACTCAGATAGCAATGAAAAGGTAAAAGAAAAGAATGACTCGCTCCTTATAAGCTGAGCTGGCACGTATACAGATGGACAAACTCTGAAGGCTGTAAGGGTACAGACACCGCTGTAATGCTGGACTAACTCTGAGGGCACGTAGGGCAAAGAGAAGAGGAGGTGGATTGAGAGCAAAGGGGACTGGGGACTACTTGGACTGGGTTGTATGGAAGATACAAGAAGTCAAAGCTACCATCTAAGGTCGCTTCTACATGCTACTTATACTCATGAGGGGAGCTATTGGAACTCAGCTGAAACCCTAATACAACGGTCTTGGGAATGAGTCATACTGCTGCAGAAACTGCGGAACTGCGGAGAACACATGTCCAACGCCACTGATGGTGGCTGAAACATACAGTCCATGGGTGCATCAAGCCACAGGGATGAGGCACAGGAAAGTCAAGACAAATACAGTAACAGATCACAAACCAGGCACAATCGATAACACACGTTCTAATCCAGGCACAAGCTCATCTGGACTCTTCTGGTGCAGTCTAGGCCAGGTCACATGTCAGGGTCATGTGACGGGTGTTGTCCGGCGCTAATCTTCCGGACCTTGAGGTGGGTCTTATGGGAACATATACTGGGTGGCCAATATGGCTGCGCATAGGTGTAGAGCGCGATCTTGGTGGTACTTGAAGAGGCGTTCTCGGGTTTCGGCTTCTTCAGCTGCTCGGGCGTCAGGGTCTAGTATATGTCGGGGACTTGTGGGCTTCCATGCAACGAACTGCACGGGTGGTGATGGGATACAAGGTGGCGTTACAGGGTGTGGGTGTGACGTCGGAGGACCAACCGTTACACTATCACATTGAACGAAGAGGAGAAAGGAACGTACCAAGAAATTCCTCAAGAAAGCCTTTTGGTATACAGAACAAGGAGACCCAGGTTATGTTGTCTTCTACACTCACTGAGACAATTCTACTCGACTTGTACTGGTAGAATTCAATTTCGACAACCTCTGTTGGACAGAGATCAAGTGGGATGAACTCCATGGACAACTACAAGTCCTCAAACCAGCAAGTGCAAGCCTCTAGCTTGACATCCTTCAAAAAGAAATCACTACTCACGACCAGTGGGGCCCCATTGATGGTAAAGAAGAAGAACCCATTTGATCCCCCACACCATCCCCATCACTTGCAAGCAACCCTGAGGAAATTCGTATCCTTGAAGCACAAGAAGAAGCAGAGGAGCAGCAGCTTGAGCTATTAGCTGAGTTAATCCCCACTGACATGACAACCACTACTGAGCAAGTCTGCATATTCGAGGAACCTGCTTGCATCAACCAAGGTGGACCTCCAGGAAACGACCCACCTGCAGGAGGAGACAGAAGAGATGGCAAAGGTGGAGGACATTTCACTGGACCAAATGTCTCCATCAGAGCAGAACCTAAGAAGTTCATGGGCTGAGAACCCATAGTATTCACTGGTGATTGCACCAAAGTTCAACAGTTCCTCATGCAGTGGGAACTTTTCATTGAGACCAACTTTGACAACCCTGCATTCCAACTTCCATATCGCAAAGCCCTCATCTTCCTCACCTACATTCAAGGAGAACATGTCAACGAGTGGGTACTGTCCACTACCAAATGGGTCAAAGGGTACAAGGTGAAACATGGCCCATACAATGATTGGATCTGGAACGCCGTTGAGATCGGATTCTGCAACACCTTTGCAGACACCCTTGAAAAGGAACAGGCCCAACAGGAACTCCAAAGAGGATTCAAAATGGAGGGTCAAGACATTGACACTTATGTGGCCAAATTCGAAAAGGCTGTTCATGAAGCTGGGTATTGTTTTGACAACTCCCTTGTACTTGATAAATTCACCAGAGGACTGCCAATAGAACTCTACAAGAACACCTACAATTTCCACAGCCCTAACACCTACAATCAGTGGAAGACAGTGGTACTTGAACAACAGTGCAAATGGATGCACCTTAACACCTGACTCGGGGGATGCAAGAACACCAATACCCTGCAATGACAGGCAAATGCCCCCCTCCATACCTTCAATGCACCAAACAGACCCCCACAACAGAACAACTGGCAGCATTTCTGTAACCACCCAGATGCCATGGACACTACACCAGGATGAGTCTGAGCTTGATTAGCTGGATCTGAAGAAATTGATTACACACGCCAGCTGTACACCCCTCAAGGAGGAGGATGCCCACAAGGCAGGGGAGTCATAAATGCTAAGGAGGTCATCTGTTACAACTGTAACAAACCAGGCCACTTCTCATGCAACTGCCTACAGCCATGCCACCCACGTAACAATCAGAACTGGCAACCATGCCAAGGACGCAGTGCCTACATAGAAGAAGTTCAAAGTGTTGTCAAAGGACGGCTTATTGATCTAGAAGATGAAGGCGGCAGTAGCCATGGTGCCCATGCCACCACTGATACGCCACAAGAATGGGTGACCAGCTAGATAAACGGAGTCTGAAACCTGGATGATGAAGCTAGAGATCTAGTGGTTTGGGACTTATTGGGGTGAGAGGATTTTCAAAGTGCCTGAACCCGATGGCCTGGGTGAGGGCATTAAAGTGTAACTCTGTGTTCATAATGCGCTATCAATCTATGCATGTTCCAGTTTCATTGTGCGCAAGTTACACTATGGCTGACAAATGAGCATTGGTGGACTCTGGAGCCACCAACAATTTTATCCATCCAGATTTTTCCAGAAGAATGAGGCTAGGTCTCAAGGAGTTAGACTGTCATCAAAAGATCTGGAATATTGACGGCACACACAACAAAGGGGGCAAGATAACCCACTGTGTAAATCTAGAAGTTGAAACTAAAGGCATCAAGAAGGACATGAGGTTCCTCATCACCAATGTAGGAGAAGATCTCATACTAGGATATCCATGGCTAGCCACCTTCCAACCAGACATTCAATGGGCATTGGCTACCCTAAATGAAGCTGAGTACCCAGTCATACTTCACACTATCAATCCCACCAAGCCATGTATAGATCCCATCATTGCACAACTTGTAGTTCAAAAGCTACTTGGAATGCCCAACAAGCAGCATATTGAGGAGGAGTTACGACAAGAATGTGACCCAGAAGCAGTACAACTATGAGCAACCATGTCAACAGAACTAGCAATCAAAGCTCAGCAATATACAGAGAAGAAGGTGGTACCAGAAGAATACAAATGACATGTCAAAATCTTCAGCAAAGAAGAATCTCACCACTTTCCCCTTTCCAAACCATGGGACCATGCCATTGAATTCAAGCCAGATGTACCCAATGCAATAGATTGTAAGGTCTATCTGATGAGCCCAGCTGAAGACAAGGCCCTTAAAGAATTCCTGGACAAACAACTGGCAAAAGGATACATCAGACTGTTGAAATCCCTGTACACATCCTCCTTTTTCTTCATCAAAAAGAAGGATGGGAAACTACGCCCCAAACAGGACTACCGGAACATCAACAAATGGACAATACGCAACCAATACCCACTTCCCCTCATACCAGAACTCATTGCAGATCTCAGTGGAGCCTTCATATTTACCAAGCTCAATATCTGATGGGGGTATAACAACATATGCATCAAAGAAGGGGATCAAGAAAAGGCTGTGTTCAAAACACATTACAGACTATTTGAACCAACAGTAATGTTCTTTGGACTGACAAACTCCCCAGCGACCTTCCAAACCATGATGAATGAGATCTGTAAAGATCTCATCACCTATCATGAGATAAAAGGGACAGTCATCAGGTTATACATGGACGACATCAGCATTGCCACAAGGTCTAACAAACAGGCACACATTGATGCAGTACACAACATATTGGACTTACTGGAACAAAATGACCTCTTCCTCAAACCAGAGAAATGCATCTTCCATGCTCCCAGCATCAATTACCTGGGGGTAATCATTGAAAAGGGGATGACTCGCATGGACCCCATCAAAATTTCCGGCATCAAGGACTGGCCTACACCCAAAAACATTAAACATGTCGCGATTGGGCCTCATGGACCTACAATACGAGAGGAAAAGTGATTCGGACTCTTACTACACGGTTATGACTACGGTAGTAAGAAAGTATTAGTCATGGACATCGATCATCAGTCAGCACGAGTCATACTAGCATGTGATAGTTAGTATGACTCATTACTAGGATAGCTGTAGTAGGGTTCAAGCTACTTACGCTACTGGATACGACTTAAAGAGGAGCTTTAAAGCTGCCTCTGGAATATGTATAAGTAGTGGCTCGTGAAGACCAAGAAGGGCATCTTGGTCTTCTTTGGAATACCACTCTCTCAGATCCGAACTCGCTTCGCGGCCTTCGTGTCCTTGAACTTCATCATATTCCTGACCTTCGCGTCTAGGACTCTGGCACTCTCAAGTCAACAAGTTGGAGTTGCCTTCGTACTACTCGGACGAGTACTGTGGATCGCCTTGGTAGTCTTCTACGGACTTACCGAAACCCTGAAAGGAGTCTACAGACCTGCTAAGTCGTGAACGCCATTATACGAGTCTAAGTCAGACTAACGCCGTGGTAGCGTTACAAAACAGGTACAATCGTTCCTAGGTTTCTGTAACTTTTACTGTGCTTTCATTCAAAATTTTGCCACATATGCACAACCCCTCAACAAACTCACGTGCAAGGACATCAAATGGACATGGGGACCAATGGAACAAGAAGCATTCAACAAGATCAAGAAACTTGTCACAGAAGAACCAATACTCACACACGCCAACCTGGAAGATCAATTCGAACTTGAAGTAGACACATCTGGGTTTGCAGTAGGAGCAGTACTACTCCAATGCAAAGAAGACAGAAAACAACATCCAATCACCTACTACTCTAACACACTAAGTGCAGCAGAACAGAACTACAACATCTATGACCTAGAACTGCTGGCAATCGTCAAAGCACTCAGGAACTGGCATCACTATCTGGCAGGATCCCCCCACAATATCAAAGTCTTCTCAGATCATATGAACCTACAATATTGGCGCTCCCCACAAAAGATAAGCCACTGAGTGGCCAGGGAAGTATTAGAACTATCCAAGTATGACATTGAGATTCACCACATCAAAGGCATGGCAAATGGAAGAGCAGATGCCTTATCTAGATGCCCAGACTATGACCAAGGAGAAGGCGACAATGAACACATCACAGTACTGCCAGATGAAGTCTTCATGAGAGCTGCAGCACTAGACACCACCAAAGATCTGCTCTGAATCAATGCCACCATATCAGTACAAGAAATGGAAAAGATCAACCTGATATATGCACAAGATGCCGACAAGATAGGCCTATGGGTTGACCCACATGGCCTCAAAATGATTGAAGGTACATGGTACAAGGATGGGAGATGCACAGTCACAGGGGGAATCCACAAGAAATGCGAAATCATCAAGAACCATCACAATCCTCTCGTATATGGACACCCTGGAATTAGCTGCACTATCAAACTCATTGAACAGTACTACTGGTGGCCTAAACTCCGACAAGAAGTTATGGATTACATCAAGGGATGTGCTGACTGTCAAAGGATCAAGGTCAACACCAGGGCCATCAAAGCGCCACTATGCCCAATATTCCCCAAACCAGAAGCTATGCCATTTGAAACTATCGCCCTTGATTTCATCACTAAACTCCCAGTGGCACAGGACTGCAATTCAATCCTCATGATAATGGATCACAACTGCACAAAAATGTCCTTGTTTATCCCATGCCAAGAAGAGATAACAGCAGAAGGAACAGCCACCCTGTATGTAAAACATGTCTTCCCCCGATTCAGATTACTTGGCAAAATTACCAGTGATCGAGATCTGCGCTTCACGTCAAAGTTCACATGTGAACTCTGCAAAATACTGGGAATTGAACAAAACATATCCACAGCCTATCACCCATGAACAGATGGACAATCAGAATGCACAAACCAGTGGTTGGAACAGTACTTGTGATTCTGGGTCAACGAGCGACAAGACAACTGGATTCACTACCTCCCAATGGTAGAGTTTACTCATAACAACTGGCCTAGTGAAACACCCATGCATGGACCCAATTATCAGCACCCACTACCAGACCTAGTAGGCGGTGAAGAAGAATATGAGGTCAAGAAGATTCTAGACTCTTGGCAGTTCAGCAGAAGTCGCAAATTGCAATATTTGGTCAAATGGAAGGGGTACCCAGACTCAGACAATCAGTGGGTCTCCAAAGATGACATATTTGCTGACAATGCAATTCAGAAGTTCAAACATTCAAACCCTGCACAAGAAACACATATAAGTGCAGGGAAATCCTAAGAGACGTCTCTATCCCCTTTCCCCATTCCCACTACTCATGCATCCTCAATCCCCAGCACAGTTCTGCTATGTTGTCAATACCAGTCTTGCAGCTCCTTACTGAGTACAGTCCACGCCATCGTCACCCCTGTCATCTACCCTCTCCCTTCACCAACAAGGAGATTGTCCTCCTTCCACTGTGTCATCCTGACTTCCTTTGCTGACCCCCACTGTTTATTCCGAGACCAACCAGCCCAGTTGACTTGGCAGCATCTATGTCCCCACCAGAGCGCCTACTCCAGTGGGCAATGAACAGGGCTATGTACCCAGCCGACCAGTCTCACCACCAGGTCCCAATGAAGGTGGGGATCCATACAACCCAGCCAAGCACCTCGAGACACATCCATATCTACATTATGCCACCCATCTCACCACAACACACTCAGAAACCCCCCTGCTATGTGGACCCACCAGGGAAGCTCTCACACTACCAGCGCCACCTCAATCCATGTTTCACAGCGATCAAGAGGAGGAACATGTGCAGGAGGCTGAAGATCAGCTGGAGACTCCACCCCCCAGGGGGTATCAGTTCAACAGGGGAGTCCATTATATCCCATTCCAGATACGAGATGCTCAGGAATGCCTTTGGCCTGCCTGGTATACTCAGCTCATCCTCACCACCAACCCCTTTGTCCTGGCCTTCCAAACCAGGAACAACCAGCAATACAGAAAGCTGGTACATGCTACTCCCTACTTCAAGGGACAGTCCCCTACCCCTGCTTACACTGACACTGACCTCACGTTCTTGCTCTCTGATGCAGGGTTAGTCAACTCAGTCAACCAAGCACTCCTTCATATGAAGGACCTCCCCCTCATCGCCAAGGTACATTGCTATCAGTGCATGATGCTCAGCTACTGCACCCAGCAACATTGGGTAGCAGTGGAGCAGATGAAACTTGAGAGGAATTGGTGCGTCAATTGGCTTCAGCATGTGCATGCAGTCAACCATATTGAGAACAAGCGATCTGCGTTGCATCAAGGACCGAGAGCCAAAGAAGATGCCAAGGAGATGCAGGTAATCCATGTTACGATCCAGCCGGATTGTTCGGGACGTAGTTGGGAGTTCGGGTGTAGGGTGATGGAGAAGTCAACTAAGTCAGGCCTAAGGTCAAGGGTTCAGCCTTAGAGTGATGATGATGATGGGCAAAGGGGTAACCTTGCCAAGGAAAATGCTTAGAGATGAGAGGGATGCGCTGTTCACTCAAGATGAGAGAAACTTGGCTGGGATTTCTACAAAGCTGAGACAAGGTAACTACTACAGGATAGTCTTGGTTTTATACTCATACATACAGTAATTCCGGAATATCTTTTGGTCTGAACTAAGGGGATGCATAAGTGCAATGCTGGCAGATGACAGCACATTGTAATGCTGTCAGATCCGCTGTCAGTCCAAGGTCTTTCCGTTCCACATCACATGTCACGTGATTGTGACAATCCAGCATATCCACTCTCTTGGTACAAACCCCCTCACAGTCATGCACAATCAAGCTGGGGCTTGAACCTGAAAAGGGGGTGATGTTACGTTTCATGCTCAGACTGCCCAGACCTGTCACGATCACGTAACACATGACGTGGCTTATGGCATGATTCGGAGAATATTCGGAATGTTGACAAAGGAATGACAGCTCATACTATGCTGACGTGGCTCTTGAAATCACACAGAAAACTGTCCCAAAAATCACCAGTATGTACGATATAAAAGATGTAGTACAGCCTGTAGTCTCGTTGTCTTAGTTTCGTCTGAATTCCAGCCAAGTTAGCTTCATCTCAAAGTTACAGTGCATCCCGTTCATCTCGTCCATCTTCTTGGCTAAGTTTACCACTTAGCCCGACACCATTCACATTCCCGCCCTAAACCCACCGACTGAGGTTCTGTAACCGAACTTCGTCTGCAGAATCCCCGAACGTCCCAGCTGGGATGTAACAAAAACTAAGACCACCTCTGGTGTCACGGTACGAGCTCGAAGGACTCTTGATACGGTACGAAGATTGAAGTGGACTCTTACTATACGGTTGTGGCTACGTTAGTAAGTAGGAATTAGTCACGGACATGTGGATCAGTCAGCACGTCGTGTTAGCATGTGATTGCTAGCATGACTCATTACTAGTACAGCGGTAGTAGGGTTCGAGCTATTATCGCTAGTAGTCGTTACGTTCGAGAGGAGCTTCAAAGCTGCCTCTACAATATGTATAAATAGTGGATAGTGAAGACCAAGATTCGCTATCTTGGTCTTCTTCTCAATACCACTCCTTCACTCGCCTTTTGACTAAAGTCTTGCTTTCTCTTCCCTTCCCGAGGGGGAGACGTCTCTATAAGTCTTGACCTTCGAGTCTAAGACCCTGGCCCTGTCGACGTCCCAAGTCGGAGTTGCCTTGGTATTACTGGGGCGCCTTTTGTGGATCGCCTTAGTAGTATTCTACGGGATTACTGAGACACTACGCGAGTGTCTACGACCAGCTAAGTCGTGAACGCCCTTACCCGAGTTCAAGTCGAACTAAACGCCGTGGTAGCGTTACATTAAGACCAAGATAGCCAACCGTGGCGTTCACTACACGAGACCAGTGGAGAAACTTTCGACCCTACAACCTTGAAACAAGAGGAGAACGATCAGTACCGCGACGATTTCTGGGCGCAGCCAGGTGGAGAGAATACCGAGGAGATACCGGCTACTTTGTAGACTTCCCCGGGGAAGCAATCAGATACCGCCCAGTTGAGTTCAATTACTCAAACTTCTGTTGGACAGAAATTACGTGGAACCCGATAGACAATCGGTGGGACGTCGTTAGACCAGCTGGAAGACATTACCGCTGTGATATCGACTCAAGGGAGCTCCACGGAGACGACTGGGGATCACTAGACGGAGACAGTAGCAGCAGCAACGAAGAAAACGAAGGGGAACAACCCAGAGAACAAGCCCCGTCGGAATCGAGCCACGAGGAGCACGTAGAAGAACACACCGCAACAGAAAGTGAAGTACGACCAGGGACAGGAGACGACTCGAGCATACTGGCCCACATAGCTGAGTCCCTACACATCACAGTTCCAGAAGAAATTCATATCCGAAGCCCCATGGCCACAGTAACCGAAACACAAGCCATGGAAGAAGTACAACGCATAAGGGAAGAGGCAGAAGCCATCCTCAACCCCATCAACCCTAACACCGGACATCGAATGACCGCAGACGACGCGGCCCTCTTTCGAGCAATAGGACCGGATCATCCGGACCCACCAGAAGGACCCCCACCCCCGCCAGGAGGACTTCCCGGGGGATTCCCAGGACAAGGACCGACAGGAGGAGGATTCCCGGGAGGCGGACGACCACCGGGCGGGGGAGGACCACCAGCAGGAGGAGCACCAATGGGAGGACCTCCGGGTGGAGGACACGGATCAGACAGACTGTCAGGTGAACCCCCAACAGTGTTTGACGGAGACCGCACTAAATACGAGGCTTTCCTCACGCAATGGCACGTATACTGGGGCATGAACCTGGACGCCCCGATCATGCAAAACGAATACCGACGATCCCTCCTCTTCCTGGGATACGTCAAGGGAGTCAACGTCAGCGAGTGGACCCTGTCCATCCTGGAATGGTTAAACCGAGAAATACGACGGGGGGTAAGCCAATACTCCCAAACCCTATGGAATCACGTAGCGGAAGAATTCGCCAAACGATTCTCCAACATACTCGAGGAGGAACAAGCGCAAGCCGAATTACAGAAAGGAATCAAGATGACAGGAGAGGACATTGACACGTACGTGGTCAAGTTTGAGCAACTAGCCAGAAAAGCTCACTACAACCTAAACGACCGGCAAACGATCGACCGATTCACCGCGGGGCTGCCACGAGCCCTATTCATGAAGGTCTATGAACTAGACGAACCACACACCTTCGAAGACTGGAAGAGATGCGCGCTACGAAGGCAGAAGCAGTACATACACATGAAAGCGCGCCTCGACAACTTCAAGACAAAAACGCCACCATCATCAGCGCAACCTCGATGGAGGCCACAAGCTCCGAATTGGGGACCACCACGAGGACCACCACCACCCAGATACGACCCAAACGCCATGGATACCTCGGCCGACCGAACACGCGCACGAGTCGCGGAAGTCGGAGACGCAAATCGCCCCTTCATCCCGAGACCGCAAAGGGGAGGATATGGAAGGGGAGGAGGCCCGCCACCTCGAGACATGAGGACAGTCGTCTGCTACAACTGTAATCAGACGGGGCACTTCTCACGTAACTGCCCACAGCCACGTCGACGAGCTACTACTAGTAGAATGGTGGACACCGATTATTACTCCCAAGAAGAACCACCCACACAAGCAAGAGTGGCAAACACACTACCGCCCCAGCAAAGGGCCAAGGATTGGCTAGCAGGAGTAGCAGGGGAATCGGACGACGTAAAAGACCTCATCCTCCAGGAAATGTGGGGAAAGGAGGGTTTTCAGAGCGCCTGAACCCATCGGCCTGGGTGAGGGCGGTTAATTGTAATTCTGTAATCATGACTCGCTTTCGATCTCTTAGAATTCCAGTCTCGATTCGTACAAATTACGCAATGGCCGACATCAGAACTTTAGTGGACTCCGGAGCCACGGATAATTTTATACGACCCTCGTTCGCAAAAAGAATGGGCCTGGGACTACAGCCGCTGGAACACCCCAGGAAAATATGGAATATCGACAATACGGAAAATAAAGCGGGCAGTATCACCCACTTCATTGACCTAGACATACAAACTAACCAACGACGGCAAAAGATGCGCTTCCTGGTCACGGACCTAGGAAACGAAGACCTTGTACTCGGCTATCCCTGGCTGGCAACTTATGAACCCACGATCAACTGGAGATACGCTACTATACACGAAAAAATGCTCCCTGTCGTCATCCGATCAATCAACCCCAACAAGGAAGATCACATCATCGGAAGTATCCTCACCGAGGAAGAGAAAGAGGAAGCGGTGGCAGAGCTAGAAGAAGAAAGCCATCTACGGACTACGGCTACAGAACTGGCCATTGAAGCTAAGCAGTTCCACGACAACGTAGAGCTCCCTCCAGCTTACCAACAGTTCGCAAAAATCTTCAGCGAGGAAGCATCCAACCGATTCCCCCCTTCTCGACCATGGGACCACGCTATCGAATTCAAGGAAGGCACCCCACCAGCAATCGACTGCAAAGTTTACCCCATGACGCAAGAAGAGGACGGCAAACTCAAGGAATTCCTAGACGAACAGCTGAAGAAAGGATATATCCGCCCGTCTAAGTCCCCATACGCTTCATCCTTCTTCTTCATTAAGAAGAAGGACGGAAAACTACGACCAGTACAAGACTACAGGAAGATCAACGCCGTCACCATCCGCAACCAGTATCCCCTGCCCCTCATCTCGGACCTCATCACGGACCTCAGCCAAGCACACACGTACACAAAACTCGACGTCCGATGGGGGTACAACAACGTACGCATCAAGGAGGGAGACGAACATAAAGCGGCTTTCAAAACACGGTACGGTCTCTTTGAACCCACAGTCATGTACTTCGGACTCACCAACTCCCCGGCAACGTTTCAAACCATGATGAACACTATCTACCGAGACACGATCATCAAACACGAAGCCAAGGGAACGATCATACGCGTATACATGGATGACATAGGTATCGCAACTAGGGATCCAGCGGGACAAAAGGAACACGAAGAAGCAGTCCGCGACGTGCTACAGGTAGCTATGGAACATGACCTCTACTTCAAGCTCGAAAAATGCCTTTTCAACAAGCCGCGAATGGATTACCTGGGGGTAATCCTTGAAAAGGGGGGTAACACGCATGGACCCGGTAAAAATTTCCGGCATCAAGGACTGGCCCACGCCCACCAAGGTCCGTGACGTCCGCTCATTCTTGGGATTCTGCAATTTTTACCGACTCTTCATTCGCGGCTTCGCCACACACGCCAAACCACTCAACAAACTCACGAGAAAGGACACCGAATGGAGATGGACGGATGAAGAAGACAAGGCATTCCGCAAACTCAAGGCCCTAGTCACGGAAGAACCGGTACTCGCACACCCAAAACTCGATGACCCATTCGAACTCGAGGTGGATGCCTCGGGGTTCGCAACTGGCGCAGTACTACTCCAGAAGAAAGAAGACGGCAAACGACACCCACTTGGCTACTATTCGGCAAACACTCAGCGAAGCAGAGCGGAACTACGATATATACGACCTGGAACTGCTAGCGATAGTCAAAGCACTACGACACTGGAGACCCCTACTGGCAGGATCACCTCACAAGATCAAGATTTACTCCGACCACATGAATCTCCAGTACTGGAAATTACCGCAGAAGATCAGCCGAAGAGTCGCTAGGGAAGTACTGGAGCTTATGGAGTACAACTTTGAGATTCACCACATCCCAGGAAAGAAGAACGGCCGCGCAGACGCCCTATCCAGACGACCCGACTACGACCAAGGAGAACGAGACAATGAAGACGTGATCGTATTACCGGAAGACGTATTTGCACGGACAACCACGGTACAAGCGGAACAAGACCCCCCGCAAACCGAAATCGTACTACGGTACTGGGTGGACTCCCAGCAACTGAAATTTGTAAACGGAGCATGGTACCGACAAGGGAAGTATGTCATTACGGGATCACTAGATGAAAAGCGGAAGCTGATCGCCGCACACCACGATCCTCCGGTGCACGGACACCCTGGAATTGCACGAACCACGAGATTAGTAGAAAGAAGGTACTGGTGGCCAGAGTTGAAACTCGATGTCCGCAACTTCGTACAAGGATGCGCCGAATGCCAGCGTCACAAGGTCAACACACGCCCCACAAGAGCCCCACTCGTACCCATCACGCCAAAGGAAGACGCCCTACCATTTGAAACCATCGCCCTCGACTTTATCACCAAGCTCCCAATATCCCAAGGGTACGACTCCATCCTGACCGTGACAGATCATGACTGCAGCAAAGCCTCGGTCTTCATTCCTTGTAACGAAGAAGTCACGGCAGAAGAAACAGCTGGCCTCTATGCTACCCACGTCTTCAAGCGATTTGGACTACCCTCAAAAATCATCAGCGATCGGGACCCCCGATTTGCCTCCAAGTTCACGCGAGAGCTGTGTCGAATCCTGGGAATCCAACAGAACATTTCCACGGCCTACCACCCCAGAACCGATGGACAATCGGAACGCACCAATCAGTGGCTGGAACAGTATCTACGCTTCTGGGCAAACGAGCGTCAAGATAACTGGGCGGCCCTTCTGCCAATAGCAGAATTCGCGCACAACAACTGGCCCCATGAGGCGACAAGGAAGTCCCCATTTTCTCTCCTCATGGGATACGACCCACGCGCTGATTGGCTCGATAAGCCATCCCCTATCCCACAGGTCACCACGAGGATAGAACAATTCCGAGAAGCGCGGCGAGAAGCCCAGGATCTCATCAAGAAGGCACAATCTATGTGGGTCAAACACCGAGATACGCCCAAGTTCCGAACCGGAGATTACGTATGGCTGGAAGGGAGACATCTCCGAACCAATCAACCAACACCGAAGCTGGCGGCGAGACGGCATGGACCCTTCAAGATCACACGAGTTCTGTCACCAGTGAACTATCAGTTGGAGCTTCCCACGCAATGGAGCATACATCCAGTATTCCACATCGATCTTCTCACACCTTATCGCGAGACGCTCGTACACGGACCAAATTTCCAACGGCCACCACCAAATCTAGTAGAAGGGGAAGAAGAATACGAGGTCGAGAAGATTCTGGACCACCGGCATTTCGGCAGGAGGAAACGCCTCCAGTACCTGATCAAGTGGAAGGGGTATCCCGACTCGGAGAACCAGTGGGTCGATAAAGACGACATATTCGCAGACGACGCCCTAGCTGAGTATCAACAATTAAATCCCCGCGCAACGCGAGACTTAAAAGTCAGGAGCGTTTCGTCAGATCCCCCATCACCTTCCACTCGTCACTCTGGATTCCTTCACTCCATACTCACCACAATGTCTCTTTCCTCTGCCGCCGACGCCGTCGCTCGTGTTGCCTCAAACACGAGCCCGATCACCCACCAAGAGCTCGTCGACGCTCTCCAAAGTCTCGTCCCGGCCGAATACACCCCCGACACCAGCAACCCCGCAAGCTGGTGGCTGGTTACCGACGACGGCCAACGCCTCAATCGAACCCCGCTCACGACGCCCGAAGTTGATAGGCTTCGCGCAGCTCTCGTCGGCAGTGAGGTGTCCTCACCTCGACCTCTCCCGGTCCGAGTTGAGCAATGGGTGGAAGAACCCATCACCGGCGACGTCACGATGGCACGAATGGAAGCGGGAGAAGCAGTGGTTGGAAGTGGCGAGGGCGTGGAAGCGGGAGCAACTTCAGAGGGCGACCGAACGGCGGTCGGAGATGATGGCACGGAGGAAGGCCGGGGCCGTGGAGCGGATGAGACGATACTGGAGCAGGCGCGGGGAAGCCTCCACGACTATTACCCAGATGAGCACCCGCTCATCGTCACTGCCACCGACACTGACCACCCCAATGAGACCCCCTATGCCTGTGACACCACAGGACGCCCCCTATACCGAGGCGGAGTTCGAGCGGACGCTCCTCCCCTCTTCCCACTCCTTCAACTACGACACCGAGCCCTAGGGCCAGCCCCTCACGGCTACAAGCACAATCGCGGGGAGGACTTCGTCCATTACCCAATCACCGACGGCGAGGGGCGCACCCGCCAAGCCGCGTTTATTCAGGTCATCATGAACGCGGATCCCCTGGTGCTGGGGTTGACGGAGGACAGCGAGAAAGTATACTCCAAGCCACTCTACGCGGAGCCGCAGGTCCGGGCCCGAGGTAAGCCCCACTATCCTCAGGAGGATCTCATGATCTTCGCCGGCGGTTATCACGACCGTCCTCGCGTCGATCGCGCCCTCGAGGAGCTGCACGACGCGAGTCTCAAGGCCGAGTTACACCGGTACCGGTCGTACGCGTACGAGGCTGAGCGGATGGAGCAGCGGCTCCATCAACTCGCCGCCGCGTTGGGAGGCATCAAAGGGGAGCTGGCTCGGAGCAAGTTCCGGCTGGAGATGGCCAACGCGATGGACCGGATCGAAGAAGTACAAGCTGGATGGATGGGAGGAGCCGGTGATCGTAGGCGACGTGGGCGTCGCACCTGAAAAGGGGGTGATGTCACGGTACGAGCTCGAAGGACTCTTGATACGGTACGAAGATTGAAGTGGACTCTTACTATACGGTTGTGGCTACGTTAGTAAGTAGGAATTAGTCACGGACATGTGGATCAGTCAGCACGTCGTGTTAGCATGTGATTGCTAGCATGACTCATTACTAGTACAGCGGTAGTAGGGTTCGAGCTATTATCGCTAGTAGTCGTTACGTTCGAGAGGAGCTTCAAAGCTGCCTCTACAATATGTATAAATAGTGGATAGTGAAGACCAAGATTCGCTATCTTGGTCTTCTTCTCAATACCACTCCTTCACTCGCCTTTTGACTAAAGTCTTGCTTTCTCTTCCCTTCCCGAGGGGGAGACGTCTCTATAAGTCTTGACCTTCGAGTCTAAGACCCTGGCCCTGTCGACGTCCCAAGTCGGAGTTGCCTTGGTATTACTGGGGCGCCTTTTGTGGATCGCCTTAGTAGTATTCTACGGGATTACTGAGACACTACGCGAGTGTCTACGACCAGCTAAGTCGTGAACGCCCTTACCCGAGTTCAAGTCGAACTAAACGCCGTGGTAGCGTTACATCTGGCCCCGCGCTCGTTGTGTGCAGCGTTGTATCTGACTTTGTACTCGGCACGGACAGTGAAGCCAGCTAGTGCTTCCACAGAGCCATCCTGGAACAAATGCTATCGACATTGTTCACCCCAAAACCTTCTCCCAACCGTGCGTATATTGAACCTGCGCAAGACTTCACTGACTTCACTGAGAGACACGTCGTTGTACGCAGGACCACCCCTAGTATCAATAACTTAGCTGGTGGAGGAACCTTCTGGGAAAGCTCCAGAGGTTACAGAGTTGTCGCTGGTAACAGACAAGCCATCGATGTTGAATATTTCGAGTCCGAGGATAGTTGGTACGAAGTCCACGGAGAAAGACACGACTGGTATACGCATAACACCAATCGTATAGACAACCCATCACTGTGGGGACTACAAGTGCTAGGAAGAACATCGAACGACCCTCATACTTGGAGGGCGCATACCTCTAAAAACTCTAGCTCGTCGTCAGACTCAGAGTCACAGAAAGGAAAAGGAAAGAGACATACTCATTTGACAGTTCTCCCTCCTACTCTTCCGATCATCCCATACGTCTCGATCCCTCCGAAAACAATGACAACCAAACCTGCTATGGAGACTGGTGCATTGAAAGGACAGGCCCCAAAAGAGTTCACCGGAGACAGACACAAAAGCACGCAATTCCTACAAGAGTTCCATCAGTTTAAACAAATCAACCGGACTCATGAACTCATGGTCATCCCTTACTCGTGCGTCGGGCTTGCCCTGTCCTATATTAGGGGACCGACTGTCGACGACTGGGCAGACAAAATCAGTCAGGATCTTGACAAAAGCGTAACGACTCACGTCCCTAAGCTCGATGAAAGCGACGAGTCTTTATGGACCACTTTCAAAACTGCCTTCAAGGCAGCCTGGACGGATACACTTAGCGAACAAAACGCACACCAGCAGTTAATCTCGCTTACCATGAAAAATGACGACGTTGACTCGTACATCGCTACCTTTGAACGCTTAGCCACCGCCGCCAATTGGGATCTTGACACTAGCGGAACTCTGGAGTTCTTCAGGAGAGGACTAAAGAAAGGCTTACTTATTGGATGCCTCTGCTGGCCTAAAATGCCAAAAACCATGAGAGAATGGCAGGAAGCGGCCAGAGAAGAGTCCCAAAGGTTCCAGACAATTACAAATGCTATCGCACAAATAAATGGAGGAAAGAGTATGCCGCAAACTGGGCCGACACAGACCCCGAAACCTACTCGTTCTAGCAATAGCAATCAGGTAGTACCCATGGATGTGGATAACGTTCAAATGTCCAGAAAACCTGCTTGGCAGAGGAAAAGAACGCCGGAGGAAAAGCTCAAATGTCAGAAAGAAGGGAGGTGCTTCCGGTGCATGGCACAAGGACACTTGTCGAACAAATGCCCAAAGGGGAGGGGACAGCAAGTCAACAACGTAGAATTGACAGACAAAAAGGAAGAAGAAGTGAAACCTCCAACCGTCGCTGACGCTCAGAATGTGCTTCTGAAACTCGGATCTTCAGAACACCACGAATTAATTTCGACACTACTGCTCGATACGACTGGAGATGACGAGGAAACCATCAATGCCATGCAGAGTGTCAGGGATAACTCGCTCACCTTCCATATAGAAATTGTCGGATCCAATCAGAAAATACCAGTCCTTCTTGATACTGGAGCATCAGGAAATTTTATCGACGACAGTGCTGTGAAGTACTTCGGTCTTGTCACCACTCCTGTCGAGCAGATTAGTGTACGAAACGCCGATGGAACTACGAATGCCAATGGAACATTGAAACGACAATGTCTACTCATGCTATGGGACGGATCAAAGAAACAAACTTTACAGTTTTATGTCACAAATCTAGGATCCTGCAGGGTTATCTTGGGACTACCTTGGTTCGAAGTCTGCAAACCCGTTATTGACTGGGGAAAAAGGACTTACGAAGGAGGGCCGTTCTGTATGGAGCAAGGAGGAGAGAAAATCGAAGAAACAGTCACTCAGAAAATGGCTATCGCTAGTGGGAGTGGAGCTAATGAGGACATGAAATTGCCAGAAGCTTATTCGGACTATGCCATAGTATTCTCGGAGGCAGCCACGCAATGCTTCCCGCCGGAAAGAGAAGATGATCACGCCATAGTCTTGAAGGAAAGAGCTCCGTCTAGCCTAGGCACAAAATTGTACCCCATGAACGTTGCTGAATTGGAACATCTTCGTGCCTTTTTGACCGAACACTTAAGTAAAGGATATATCAGGGAATCAAAATCACCCTATGCCTCGCCGATTTTCTTCATCAAAAAGAAAGATGGGAAGCTCAGACCCGTACAGGATTACAAAGCCTTGAACGCGTGGACAGTGCGGGACAAATACCCTCTACCACTCATCGAGAGTATTCTAACGTCTCTGGGAAGTAAAAGTCTCTTTATGAAGTTCGATATACGATGGGGATATAACAATATCCGAATCAAGGACAGAGATCAGTGGAAAGCGGCGTTCAAAACACTGCTCGGACTGTTCGAACCAATGGTTATGTTCTTCAGTCTAACAAATTCTCTGGCAACGTTTTCCAGGGCTATGAATAGGATGTTCCGGCCACTACTAGATCGTTACCCTGGGGAACTCTATGTCTATATGGATGACGTACTCGTGGCTATGGAAAGCAATCTCAATCGGCATCGCCTCATTGTACGATCGGTACTGCAAATCTTCCTAGAAGAAAGTTACTTCCTCAAATTGTCCAAATGTGCGTTCGAAACGAAGGAGATTGACTATCTAGGGATGACCATTCAACGAGGTGTTATCCATATGGGGAACGACAAGGTCTCTGGACTGAAAGACTGGCCGTGCGAGTTGACAACGGTGCGGCAAGTAAGGTCTACGCTAGGGGTGTTAAATTACCAAAGACCCTTCATCCAAGATTTCGCAGCTATCGCTAGACCCTTGAATAACCTCCTAAAGAAGGATAACCCCTTCGTGTGGACATCGACGCATACTGCCGCACTCACAAAATTGCTCAATATCGCAACCAGTCGACCAGCGTTACGGCAACCAGACCCCTCTATTCCATATGAATTACAGACCAATGCGTCGGCATATGCATGTGGTGCTATATTAACTCAGAAGGATCTTCGGGGTAAATCTCAGGTTGTGGGATATCTATCCCGTACATTCTCAGATGCTATGACAGGGAATTTCTGGCCCTAATCAGAGGTCTTGAACACTGGCGTCATCTCTTAGTGGGCGGACCATTCCCAATCACTGTCTATGTCGATCGCGCGAACCTACTCCACTACAAACATCCGCAAAAGATCAGTCGACATGTCACTCAATTGGTAAACATCTTGGCCGACTACGATCTCCGATTAATCCATCGTCCAGGACATCTTCTGCAGGCAGATCCCCTATCACGTCACCCAAACTTCACACCCGACGATTCAGCAGATAACTCGGACGTACTCGTTCTCCCACCTTCCCTCTTCATTACTACAATCTCCCTCACTACCTTAGATGATCACTTACATGCGGCACAACTTGCACATCGCGATGAACTTCTCTGCCTTGCGGAGACGGTCACCCTGACCCAGGACGACGATCTTTTCTTCCGCGATTCCCGCTTGATCATCGTGGACGATGTCGATCTTAAGCGGGGGGTGATTTCATCCTTCCATGACACACCAACTGCTGGACACGCAGGAATCACAAAAACGACAGATGCCATCCAGAGACACTACTGGTGGAATAAGATGAAAGACGACATTATGGAATACGTAAAAGGATGCATACCGTGTCAAGCAAACAAGAATATGCCCGGGAGAGCCAAAGTACCAGTATATCCCATCACACACAAAGAACCACTACTGCCATTCCAAGTAATAGCCATGGACTTCATCACAAAATTACCTAGGTCAAAAGGATACGACACGATACTGACTATCACTGATCAAGGTTGCACCAAATGCAGTATATTCATCGCTTGTAACAAGACCATCGACGCGCTAGGAGTGGCTAGATTGTACCTGGACCGGGTCTTGCCGCACTACGGATTACCCTCTAGAGTGATATCGGATCGCGATCCATGCTTCACAGCTAAGGTCTTCAGAGAACTCATGAAAACGCTGAAAGTGGAACAGAACATTAGTACCGCGTACCATCCGCAGACTGACGGACAGTCAGAACGTACAAATCAACATCTTGAGCAGTACTTGAGAATCTTCGGGAATCATCGAAATGACTGGGTGAAATGGTTATCGATCGCCCAGTATACGCTCAATGCCTGGCATTCAGAAACAACAAAAAGGACACCCTTCGAACTTCTGTTTGGATATCTCCCTAAAGTACATCAACCGTCAAATACCAAGACGGACACCCTGGAAGCTACCAAACGTCTGGACCGACTGAATACGGTACGAGAAGAAGCACAGCAGGCTATGCGGCATACACAAGAATCCTGGGTATCGATAACGAAGTTTAATGGTTATCGGATCGGACAAAAAGTCTGGCTCGAAGCAAAACACTTAAAGACGACGCATCCTACTGCTAAGTTAGCACCAAAACGCTACGGGCCCTTTCTTGTTGCTCGAGAGATTTCTAAAACTTCGTATCAGCTCATCCTCCTGAAACACTGGAAGATACACAACGTCTTCCACGCTTCGCTTCTGATGCCTTACACGGAAATGCCGCTTAATGGGCAAACCTTCAAGGAACCTTTACCGGACATTATCGATGGAGAAGAAGAATGGGAGGTAGAGGTGATTAGAGGTGAAAGGACAATAGGGCGCAAGAAGACTACTCAATACCTCGTTCACTGGAAAGGGTACTCAGATGCACACGACAGCTGGGAGCCCGCTAGCGGAGTACATGCTCCGGAACTCGTACAAAAGTATAAAGATCAGACTAAGTCGGTACAGATCAACAGCATAGCTATGGATCCCTTTGGCTACGGACCTTGTCATCCTCCCGAACATTACTTCGTCAAGGACTGGGAGCTGTCTGAGCGAACTAAAGAGTACATTGAATGACAGGTAGAGGCTTGGTCGTGGGTAGCTAATGACCACAACGCTCACACCGACACTCCTCGTACGAGAGATGACTCGTTCAGCTACTCTACCTATCAAGAACCCGATGGATGCTGGCGTCGACACTCCTGAGCTCGAACTAATCGTTGAGAAAGATTGAGATGCGACAAAGTAGAAGAACTTGTAGCGGAATGGATCAGGCTTCACGGTGTCTATCCAGATGACGTCCCTCTGCCCATCGTCTATCCAGAAGTAACCCCATCCCCTATCATCCCACCTGCGTCAGCCACGGCCCCTAGTGCTGAAACCTCACTCTTGACATCATCTTACGTCTCGCCAGCCAATACTGGTAATACGGAGGAGAACGTTGACCTCTGCCCAGCATTCGCACCAGGACCTGAACATCCGGGTGTAGGATGGCGCGTAGTCTGTAGGAGTGAACCTTATGCATTCAAAATTCCATTCGAAGATGGAACACGGGGGTTGATACCCTACATCCGGTTCGTTATTAACCAGCGCGAGCAGCCAGTCATCCTGGGTACGGAAGGAAGAGGGAAACCTCAATACTATAAACCCCTCTATGCCCTTGCCATGCCAGCACGCACAGAAGCCAGGACGCCAGCAGGCCATTCCCTAGCCCTCTTCTCCAAAGGACACACAGCGCACAATGAAGTAGACCACGCTCTGGCTCTCACGGCAGATCCCGGTGCAGCGGGGGACATCCATAGGTTCCGACTCTCTATGAGGAGGAAGCAGGAACTTTTCACACGTATGCGTGATCTGGATATCGCCTGGAACGACTGGTTGGTGGAGGCTGAAGGGATCGACTCACGCCTCAGAGCTTCCAACATAACCTCCCGCATCTACCCATTCCTTCCCCAGCCATTACCACGCGGACTTGATGTATATCATATTACAGAACCTGGGTCTAACGATTGTAGGTTCAGAGCTCACATGGACCACCTGGATGGCCTCGCGCCGTTACCCATTCCGCCCAGGGTTAGGGAGACCGTTCCGACACGTAACCTTCCCTTGGAACGCCCCATATTGCATGACGAAGAACGCCGAGGCTCGATCTGCCTCTATTGTGAAGATAGTCATACGGCGCGACTCTGTCCGCGGCCCCACGTCTTATGCGTGCATTCCACGCGCTGCAATGTCCCGATCCGTCACCCGTGTTTTAACGATCCGTGTCCAGCCAGGGTCGTACAGACCCCTCGCCCAGTACCCTACGATAGGATTAACCCAGCACACATCACTCGACTAGAAGAGGTCACGAGCGGTGGAACACAGTCGGCTAGAGAGGGGGTAGTGTCACGATCACATAACACATGACGTGGCTTATGGCGTGATTCGGAGAATATTTGGAATGTTGACAAAGGAATGACAGCTCATACTATACTGACGTGGCTCTTGAAATCACACAGAAAACTGTCCCGAAAATCACCAGTATGTACGATATAAAAGACATAGTACAGCCTGTAGTCTCATTGTCTTAGTTTCGTCTGAATTCCAGCCAAGTTAGCTTCATCTCGAAGTTACAGTGCGTCCCGTTCATCTCGTCCATCTTCTTGGCTAAGTTTACCACTTAGCCCGACACCATTCACATTCCCACCCTAAACCCACTGACTGAGGTTCTGTAACCGAACTTCGTCTGCAGAATCCCCGAACGTCCCGGCTGGGACGTAACAAGACCAGTCATGGACTCTGACGTGTTTGCTATGACTCAATATGTCAGCAATAATAGTCATGGACTTGTAGTATCAGTCAGTGGTTGTGCCTTGATGACTGATGCCTCCATTGTTGTATGTGTATGATATTACAATACAGATGACTGATTCTGAGGATTGCTGTAGTAGGGTTTACGCTACTTACACCATTGGTTAGGACTTGATTTGAGCAGAGCTTGGAATGGCCCCCCTTATCTGTATATAAACCCTTAGTAGTATGACCGAGATCCCCATCTTGGTCTTCTTCAATTACCACTTCCATTTGTCTTCTACACAGAGGCCTAGGGTCCTCTAGTGAGCTATTACTGGCATATCCCTCTAAGACCAAGGGGATCCCCATGTACCTATCATCTCATTCCACCTTGTGGATGGTGACTTATCCTGCCAACACTTCATGCCATCTTGTCTTTGAATATCTCAATGCTTGGACTGCACATCCCTATCACGCCTTCTACATCCTTGACTCAGCACAGTGGGAGTTCATTTGTCAAGTCGACTCTCCACCCCCGAATGTCTTGTTAGGTCTTCCCCTCTATACGTATAGAGACTCTACTAGGACCTTTTGCAGTCATCCTGCCACATTTCATCTTGTATCCGCCAACCACTGATTCTACCCAAGAGGGAACCCGCATTACCAAAGCACCTAAGTCAGGTGAACGTCCATGGTAGATGTTACAATGAACAGGTCTGAGGTGAGTATGAGTTGAGTAAAACAGGCCAGCCAAAGGTGTTTGTGAGTGTCTTGAATCTGAAAGGGAAAGTAATTGTCTCCCCTGTTGTAATTGTACTCCTGAGGGGGTGGAGTCTCTAGCCAATCTTTGGTCTCTGATATATGTTCCTCTGCTTGATCATTGTGAACTGTGGATTGAGCAGTTGCTGCAATTGTGAGAACCTCCCTGGTGGGTCCACAAAGCAGGGGAGTTTCTGAGTGTGTTGTGGTTTGATGGTAGGTGTAACAAAGATACAGATGCGGTTTAAGGTGTTCTGCTGGATTGCACCTGTCCCTAACTTTGTTGGGCCCTGGTGGCAAGACTGGTTGTGTAACGCTACCACTGCGTTTAGCTCGACTTGAGCTCGTACAAGGGCGTTCACGACTTAGCTGGTGATCGACTCGTACGCAGAGTCTCGGTGATCCCGTAGAATACCACTAAGGCGACCCAAAGTATGCGTCCCAGTAGTACTAAGGCAACTCCGACTTGTCGTGTCGAAAGGGCCAGGGTCTTAGACTCGAAGGTCAAGACTTACGAAAAAGACTTCCCCTTAGAAGTGAGGAGGCGTGAAAGCCTGAATAGAAGAAGAGGAAGATGGTGGTATTGAGAAGAAGACCAAGATGGCGTTTCTTGGTCTTCACCATCCACTATTTATACATATTGAAGAGGTAGCTTTAAAGCTCCTCTCGAAGGCGACTACTACTAGCAATAATAGCTCGAACCCTACTATCGCTATCCTAGTAATGAGTCACGCTAACAATCACATGCTAGCGCAACTCGCTGACTGATCCTACTTGTCCATGACTAATCTCTACTTACTATCGTAGTCATAACCGTATAGTAAGCGTCCACAAACAACTTCGTACCGTATGATGAGTCCATGAAGGCTCCACCGTGACATCACCCCCTTTTCAGCCGCGGCGCCCACGACGCCGGCGAAGACGGGGCCCCGACATCCAACCCGCCTGTACCTCCTCGATCCTCTCTAGTGTGTTAGCCATCTCGAGGCGGAACTTACTGCGAGCCATCTCGCCTTTGATCCCCCCGAGCGCGGCGGCGAGCTGATGAAGCCGCTGCTCCATCCTCTCAGCCTCGTACGCGTAGGCTCGATAACGATGCACCTCCGCCCGGAGGCTTGCGTCGTGGAGCTCGCCGACCGCGCGGTCGAGGCGAGGGCGGTCGTGATAACCGCCTGCGAAGAGGGCCATGTCTTCTTGGGGGTAGACTTCCTTCCCCGTGGCCTTGACGTGGGGTTCGGCGTAGAGAGGCTGCGAGTATACCTTCTCGCTGTCGGGGATAAGGCCCAAGACGATGGGGTCGGACCCCATGATGGCCTGTACATACGCGGCCTGACGCGTCACTCCCTGGCCGTCGGTGATGGGGAAGTGGATGTAGTCCTCCCCGCGGTTGTACTTGTAACCGTGGGGAGGCGGGCCGAGCTCGGCGTGGCGGAGGCGGAAAAGTGGGAACGGCGGGGGTGCGTCGGCACGCACGCCACCGCGGTAGAGAGGGCGACCGTTGGTGTCGCACGGGTAAGGGGTTTCGCGTGGGTCGTCAGTATCGGTGGCCGTGGAGATAAGAGGGTGCTCAGCTGGATAGACGTCCGCTAAGCTCCCTCGGACTTGCTCGAGGATTGTCTCCTCGCCTCTTCGCGCTCCTTCTTCGCCCTCATCCACTCGCGTCTCCGTCGCAGAGCCTCCCGACGCCTCTCCGCCGCCTTCCGTAGTTGCTCCCGCTGCCAATTCTCCGCCGTCTCCCTCCACTTCTGCTCCTGCCATCGCTCCCAGTTGATCGTCGGCTGCGTCTTGGGCCTCTTCCTGGGTTCGATACTCGACTCGTACTGGGACAGGTCGAGATGGGGAACGCTCAAGCTCTGGGAGAGCTTGGCGAAGCCGATCGACTTCGGCCGTCGTGAAGGGCACCTCGTTGATGCGTTGGCCGTCCTGGGAGAGGATCCACCAGGAGGCGGGGTTGTTGGTGTCGTCGTTGTAGGAGGCGGGGATCGTGGACTGGAGGGCCTCGACGACCTCTTGATAGGTGAGAGGTCCCGCGTTTCGGGCAACGCGAGCGATGGCGTCGGCGGAAGAGGGAACGGACATTGTTGCGAATAGGGAAGAGAGGAAGGAGCCAGTGTGATAAATGTGAGGGGGGAATGGGGATTGTCGTTCCGTTCGTCCTGCTTTTAAGCTGTTTGTGTATCGGGGATTCAGGGATTGATACTCAGCTATTGCCTCGTCCGCGAACACGTCATCCCTGTCGACCCACTGGTTCTCCGAGTCGGGGTAACCTCTCCATTTGATCAGGTATTGAAGGCGCTTCTTTCTGCCGAAATGCCGGTGGTCCAGAACCCTCTCGACCTCGTATTCTTCTTCGCCTTCCACTAGATCCGGCGGTGGGCGCTGGAAGTTTTCTCCGTGCATAAGCGTTTCACGATAGGGTGTGAGAAGATCGATGTGGAACACGGGGTGTATACCCCACTGCGTGGGAAGTTCTAGTTGATAGTTCACTGACGACAGAACCCGCGTGATTTTGAAGGGGCCGTGCCGTCTTGCCGCTAGCTTTGGCGTTGGTTGATTGGTTCGTAAGTGTCGTCCTTCTAGCCATACGTAATCTCCGATTCGGAATTTGGGTGTGTCTCGATGCTTGACCCACATGGATTGCGCCTTTTTGATAAGGTCTTGGGCTTCCTTCCGTGCTTCTCGGAATTGTTCTATCCTCGTGGTGACCTGTGGGATAGGGGATGGCTTATCGAGCCAATCAGCGCGCGGGTCATATCCCATGAGGAGTGAGAACGGGGACTTCCTTGTCGCCTCGTGGGGCCAATTGTTATGCGCGAACTCTGCTATTGGTAAAAGGGGGGTCCAGTTATCTTGATGTTCGTTTACCCAGAAGCGCAGGTACTGTTCCAGCCATTGATTGGTGCGCTCCGATTGCCCGTCGGTTCTAGGGTGGTATGCCGTGGATATGTTTTGTTGGATTCCCAAGATCCGACACAGCTCTCGTGTGAATTTGGAAGCGAATCGGGGATCCCGGTCGCTGATAATTTTCGAGGGTAATCCAAATCGTTTGAAGACTTGAGCGGCGTATAGTCCGGCCGTTTCTTCCGCCGTGATTTCTTCGTTACAGGGAATGAAGACCGAGGCTTTGCTACAGTCGTGATCTGTCACGGTTAGGATGGAGTCGTATCCTTGGGATATTGGGAGTTTGGTAATGAAGTCGAGGGCGATGGTTTCGAATGGTAGGGCCTCTTCCTTTGGCGTGATGGGTACAAGTGGGGCTCTTGTGGGGCGCGTGTTGACCTTGTGACGTTGGCACTCGGCGCATCCCTGTACGAAATTGCGGACGTCGAGTTTCAATTCCGGCCACCAGTACCTTCTTTCCACTAGCCTCGTAGTTCGTGCAATTCCGGGGTGTCCGTGTACCGGGGGATCGTGGTGGGCAGCGATTAGTTTCCGTTTTTCGTCTAGTGATCCCGTAATAACGTACTTCCCTTGTCTGTACCAGGATCCGTTTACAAGTTTCAGCTGTTGGGGGTCTACCCAGTATCGTAGTATGATCTCAGTTTGTGGAGGATTTTGTTCCGCTTGCACCGCGACCGTTCGTGCAAAGACGTCTTCCGGTAGTACCACCACATTTTCATTGTCTCTTTCTCCCTGGTCGTAGTCGGGTCGTCGGGATAACGCGTCGGCGCGGCCGTTTTTCTTTCCTGGGATGTGGTGAATTTCGAAGTCGTACTCCATGAGTTCCAATACTTCCCTTGCGACTCTTCGGCTGATTTTTTGCGGTAGTTTCCAGTACTGGAGGTTCATGTGGTCGGAATAGATTTTGATCTTGTGAGGCGAACCCGCCAGTAAGGGTCTCCAGTGTCGTAGTGCCTTGACAATTGCCAGCAGTTCCAAATCGTATATGTCGTAATTTCTTTCCGCTTCGCTGAGGGTGGCCGAGTAATAACCTATTGGATGTCGTTTGCCGTCTTCTTTCTTCTGGAGTAGTACTGCACCGGTTGCAAATCCCGACGCGTCTACCTCGAGTTCGAATGGATCGTCCAGTTTTGGGTGTGCGAGTACCGGTTCTTCCGTGACCAAGGCTTTGAGCTTTTGGAATGCCTTGTCCTCTTCGTCAGTCCATTTCCACTCTGTGTCCTTTCTCGTGAGTTTGTTGAGTGGTTTGGCGTGTGTGGCGAAGCCGCGAATGAAGAGCCGGTAAAAATTGCAGAATCCCAGAAATGAGCGGACGTCACGGACCTTGGTGGGCGTGGGCCAGTCCTTGATACCAGAAATTTTTACCGGGTCCATGCGTGTTACCCCCTTTTCAAGGATTACCCCCAGGTAATCCATTCGCGGCTTGTTGAAGAGGCACTTCTCGAGCTTGAAGTAGAGGTCGTGCTCCATGGCGACTTGGAGTACGTCGCGGACCGCTTCTTCGTGGTCCTTTTGTCCAGCTGGGTCCCTGGTTGCGATTCCGATATCGTCCATGTACACGCGTATAATCGTTCCTTTGGCTTCGTGTTTGATGATGGTGTCTCGATAGATGGTGTTCATCATGGTTTGAAACGTTGCCGGGGAATTGGTGAGTCCGAAGTACATAACTGTGGGCTCGAAGAGACCGTACCGTGTTTTGAATGCCGCTTTGTATTCGTCACCCTCTTTAATGCGTACGTTGTTGTACCCCCATCTGACATCCAGCTTGGTATAAGTGTGAGCTTGGCTGAGGTCGGTGATAAGGTCTGAGATGAGGGGTAGCGGGTATTGATTGCGGATAGTGACGGCGTTGATCTTTCGGTAGTCCTGTACTGGCCGCAGTTTTCCGTCCTTCTTCTTTATGAAGAAGAAAGATGAGGCGTATGGGGACTTGGATGGGCGAATGTATCCTTTCTTCAATTGCTCATCTAGGAATTCCTTGAGTTTGCCGTCTTCTTCTTGCGTCATGGGGTAGACTTTGCAGTCAATCGCAGATGGAGTGCCTTCCTTAAATTCAATTGCGTGGTCCCACGGTCGTGAGGGAGGAAATCGGTTGGATGCCTCTTCGCTGAATATCTTTGCAAACTGGTGGTAAGCGGCCGGAAGTTCAACTTTATCGTGGAACTGCTTAGCTTCAATGGCTAGTTCCGTGGCCGTGGTGTGTAGGTGGACTTCTTCCTCTAGCTCCGCCACTATATCCTCCTTTTCTTCCGTAGTGATGCGTCCTATGACGTGGTCTTCTTTGTTGGGATTGATGGATCGGATGACGACAGGGAGCATTTTCTCATGGATGGTAGCGTATCTCCAGTTTATTGTGGGTTCGTAGGTGGCTAGCCAGGGGTATCCGAGTACGAGATCTTCGTTTCCGAGATCAGTGACCAGGAAACGCATCTTTTGTCGCCGTTGATTAGTTTGTACGTCCAAATCCACAAAGTGGGTGATACTGCCCGCTTTGTTTTCCGTGTTGTCAATATTCCATATTTTCCGGGGATGTTCCAGAGTTTGGAGTCCGAGGCCCATTCGTTTCGCGAACGAGGGGCGTATAAAATTGTCCGTCGCTCCGGAGTCTACTAGTGTTCTGATGTCGGCCATTGCGTAATTCGTGCGAATCGAAACTGGAATTCTAAGAGATCGATAGCGAGTCATGATTACAGAATTACAATTAACCGCCCTCACCCAGGCCGATGGGTTCAGGCGTTCTGAAAACCCTCCTTTCCCCACATTTCTTGGAGGATGAGGTCTTTTACATCATCTGTTTCTCCGGCTACTCCTGCCAGCCAGTCTTTGGCCCTCTGTTGCGGTGGTGCGGAGTTTGCTACTCTGACTTGTGTGGGAGGTTCCTCTTGTGTGTAGTAGTCGGTGTCTGCCATTCGACTGGTGGTGGCTTGACGACGCGGCTGTTGGCAGTTTCGTGAGAAGTGTCCCGTCCGATTACAATTGTAGCAGACGACTGTCCTCATGTCCCGAGGTGGGGGTCCTCCGCCTCTTCCGTATCCTCCTCGTTGTGGCCTGGGGATAAAGGGCCGGTTCGCGTCTCCGACTTCTGCTACCCGTGCGCGTGTTCTATCGGCCGAGGTGTCCATGGCGTTTGGATCGTATCTAGGAGGTGGTGGTCCTCGCGGTGGTCCCCAATTCGGGGCTTGCGGTCTCCATCGAGGCTGTGCTGATGACGGTGGGGCTTTCGTTTTGAAGTTATCGAGGCGCGCTTTCATGTGGATGTATTGTTTTTGCCTTCTTAGCGCGCATCTCTTCCAATCCTCGAAAGTGTGAGGTTCGTCTAACTCGTAGACCTTTGTGAATAGGGCTCGTGGCAGTCCCGCCGTGAAACGATCGATTGTTTGGCGGTCGTTCAGGTTATAATGAGCTTTTCTGGCTAGTTGCTCGAACTTGACCACGTACGCGTCAATGTCCTCTCCTATCATTTTAATCCCCTTCTGTAATTCCGCTTGGGCTTGTTCCTCTTCTAATATGTTGGAGAACCTTTTGGCGAACTCCGCGGCGACGTGGTTCCATAGTGTTTGAGAATACTGGCTGACTCCCCTTCGTACTTCTCGATTGAGCCATTCTAATATGGACAGCGTCCATTCGCTAACGTTGACCCCTTTAACGTACCCCAGGAAGAGGAGGGATCGTCGGTATTCATTTTGCATGATGGGGGCATCCAAGTTCATCCCCCAGTATACGTGCCATTGTGTTAGGAACGCTTCGTATTTAGTACGATCTCCGTCGAATACGGTCGGTGGTTCACCTGATAATCTGTCCGACCCGTGTCCTCCCCCTACGGGGGCACCTCCTCCTGGTGGTCCTGGAGGTCCTCCTCCTGGCGGCCCTGGAGGTCCTCCTCCTGGCGGTCTTCCTCCTCCTGGGAATCCTCCGCCCGTTGGTCCTTGACCAGGGAATCCGCCCGGTAGTCCTCCTGGTGGTGGTGGGTCTGGGTGGTCCGGTCCTATTGCTCGAAGGAGTGCGGCGTCATCCGCGGTCATTCTATGTCCGGTGTTTGGGTTGATAGGGTTGAGGATGGCCTCTGCTTCTTCCCTTATACGCTGTACTTCTTCCATGGCTTGTGTTTCGGTTACTGTTGCCATGGGGCTCCTGATGTGAATTTCTTCTGGTACCGTAATGTGTAGGGACTCAGCTATGTGTGCCAGTAGGCTTGAGTCGTCTCCCGTTCCTGGTCGCACTTCGCTTTCTGTAGCGGTATGTTCTTCCGCGTGTTCTTCGTGACTTGATTCGGATGGGGCTTGTTCTCTGGGCTGGTTCTGTTCTTCTTCGCTGTCGCTGCTATCTCCGTCTAGTGAACCCCAGTCGTCACCGTGTAGTTCTCTGGAGTCGATGTCGCAGCGGTAATTTCTTCCTGCTGGTCTGACGACGTCCCACCGATTGTCTATTGGGTTCCACGTAATTTCTGTCCAACAGAAGTTGGAGTAGTTGAACTCAACTGGTCGGTATCTGATAGCTTCTCCTGGGAAGTCTACGAAATATCCCGTGTCTCCTCGGTATTCTCTCCACCTAGCCGCGCCCAGGAATCTTCGTGGTACTGATCGTTCTCCTCTGGCTTCGAGGCTGTAGGGTCGAAAGTTTCTCCACTGGTCTCTTGTTGTGAACGCCACGGTTGGATATCTTGGTCTTAATGTAACGCTACCACTGCGTTTAGCTCGACTTGAGCTCGTACAAGGGCGTTCACGACTTAGCTGGTGATCGACTCGTACGCAGAGTCTCGGTGATCCCGTAGAATACCACTAAGGCGACCCAAAGTATGCGTCCCAGTAGTACTAAGGCAACTCCGACTTGTCGTGTCGAAAGGGCCAGGGTCTTAGACTCGAAGGTCAAGACTTACGAAAAAGACTTCCCCTTAGAAGTGAGGAGGCGTGAAAGCCTGAATAGAAGAAGAGGAAGATGGTGGTATTGAGAAGAAGACCAAGATGGCGTTTCTTGGTCTTCACCATCCACTATTTATACATATTGAAGAGGTAGCTTTAAAGCTCCTCTCGAAGGCGACTACTACTAGCAATAATAGCTCGAACCCTACTATCGCTATCCTAGTAATGAGTCACGCTAACAATCACATGCTAGCGCAACTCGCTGACTGATCCTACTTGTCCATGACTAATCTCTACTTACTATCGTAGTCATAACCGTATAGTAAGCGTCCACAAACAACTTCGTACCGTATGATGAGTCCATGAAGGCTCCACCGCGACAGGTTGACTGGGGATGTACCCCTGCTGTTCATCGCCAGCTGGAGTGGGTGCTCTGGTCAGGACATAGTTGGTGGTGAGAGTGGTGGGCTGGTTGGTCTTGGAATAAAGAGTGGGGGATGGTGAAGGAACTCAGGATGTTGCAGGGGAAGGAGGACAACCTCCTTGTTGATGAAGGGAGAGGGCAGTTGACAGGGGTAACAATGGCGTGGATGATACTGGGTAAGGTGCAGGAAGGGAGGGGTCAATGACATATTGGATGTATACTGGAGAGGAGGATTGCATTATCAGTGGAAGTAGAGGTAAGGGAGGATGGGGATGTCTCTTGGGATTTCCCTGCATTATATGTGTTTCTTGGGTGGGGTTGGAACATTTGAACTCCCAAATTGCATCATCCACAAATATGTCATCCTTGGAGACCCACTGGTTGTCCAAGTTGGGGTAGCCCTTCCATTTAACCAAATACTGCAACTTGTGACTTCTGCTGAACTGCCGAGAGTTCAGAATCTTCTCAACTTCATATTCCTCTTTGCCTCCTACCAGATCCAGTGGTGGGCACTGATAGTTGGGTCTGTGCATGGGTGTCTTGTGATAAGGAGTCAGGAGGTCCACATGGAACACCAGGTGTATCTGCCATTGTGTGGGAAGTTTCAAGTGATAGTTGACTGTGGATGTTATGTTTTTGTTATGCTCCATAGGGTGCACCTTTGGGAGATCGCACTCAACTGGACTTCAGGGGTTCCTAATGACCTTTGTTGACCTGCTCATGTTCTGTATGCATGAGCTGGCACTGTTGGGACTTGTGTTCTGCTATACATGCTCCAAAATGGAGGATCTGGAGAACTCAGATGGCAACAAAAAGGTAAAAGAAAAGGATGACTACACTCCTTGACTAGAGCAGGCGCTCAATGAATCCAGCAGGAAGGATCATGTGACAAGTTGGTCGACTTTGAGGACTTGCAGTGAGAGGGGATACACTGCTGTAACAGTTGGTCAAACTCCAAGGACTGTGTAGGACATGGGATGCCACTGTGATGCCAGACTAACTCCAAGGGCACATAGGGCAAGATGTAACGTCTACCACGGACGTTGGCCTGACTTAGGCGTCGGTGTAACGTGGGTTCCCTACTTGATAGAATCGGTGGTTATCGGGGCTGTCGGGGAAGACTGTGGGATGTCGTTGGTATGCTCCGAGGGAGTCGTGGTAAGTGTAGAGGGGGAGGTCAAGAGGGACATTGGGCGGAGGGCTGGGGACTTTCTGGATGTACCTCCACGAAGGATGATTGATGATGTAGTAGCACTTGTAAGGCCTTGCGACGCAGGAGTTGAGGTATTCAAAGACTAGATGACACGTGGTACCTTCTGGGTAATGGACGGTCAGCTTATCCACCATTCACGAAGGAACTGGGGATCAGAGGTCATGGGGATCCCTTCTTGGTCTAAGGGATATGCCAGAGCTAGTTCACTTAAGAGTTCTTCAGAACTCTTAGCACAGTAGACGAGTTAGACGGTGGTATTCGAAGAAGACCAAGATGAGGATCCTGGTCTGAACTACTAGTAGCTTAAATACACGTAAGGGAGTTAGTTCCAACTCCGCTTGAACTTGTAGGTAGCCAATAGTGTAAGTAGTGTAATCTAATAATAGAATGCGCAGTCGTCATCGTAATCCGAATCACGTACAACAATAGGAATCCTCAGTCAGCATGGTAATCACAGTCACGTACAACAATAGCAGGCATCAGTCATCCAAACACGAGGCAGCAAGATCCGAAGTCCATGACACATTACTCCTGACATACCGAGTCATCGCGAATACGTCAGAGTCCACAACCGGGCCGGGCAGTCCGAGAATGAAACATAACATCACCCCCTTTTCAGGTTCAAGCCCCAGCTTGACCGCGCATGACCGCGAGGGGGTTCGTGCTGAGGGATTGCATGTGACAGATCACCTCCATTTCCTTTGCGTCTTCTTCCGCCTTCGGACCGCGGTGAAGCAAGGACTGCTCGTTCTCAATGCAGTCGACTGCGTGAGCGCGTTGGAGTTGGGCTATGCACCGATTCCTCTCGATCTCTATGTGCTCCAACTTTATCTGCTCCGCTGCCACCCGGTGTTGCTGGGCGCGCCAACCGAGCGTCATGCACCGGTAGTGGTGCACCTCCACGACGAGGGTGAGGTCCTTCATATGAAGGAGGGCTTGGTCAACCGAGTCCACTAGTCCCACATTGGAGAGCAGGAACGTGAGGTCGTCGTCGGTGTAAGTGGGGGCAGTGGACTGTTGGTCATAGTAGGGGACGGCATGGACTGGCTTGCCGTATTGTTGAGTGTTCCCGGCTCGGAAGGCCAGGACAAACGGGTCGGCGGTGAGAATGAGCTGAGTATACCGGGCAGGCCAAAGACGTTCTTGAGCATCTTGAATCTGGAAGGGAATGTAGTGTACTCCCCGATTGAACTGATATCCCCTGGGAGGGGGGGTCTCCAGCCGATCTTCGGTCTCCGACACATATTCCTCCTCTTGATCGCAGCGAAGCGCGGGTTGAGGTGGCACCAGTAGTGTGAGAGCTTCCCCGGTGGGTCTGCATAGCGGGGGGGTTTCCGAGTGTGTTGTGGTAAGATGGGTGCCGTAACATAAATACGGATGCGTCTCAAGGTGCTTGGCTGGGTTGTACAGATCCCCGCCCTCGTCGGGTCCTGGTGGGGATGACGGGCGGCTGGGCATATACCCTTGTTCGTCGCCTGCTGGAGTAGGCGCTCTGGTTGGGACATAGTTGCTTCTGAGTCGACTGGGCTGATTGGTCTCAGAATAAAGAGTGGGGGACGGTGAAGGAAGTTGGGATGACGTGGTGGAAGGAGGACGATCTCCTCGTTGGTGAAGGGCAAGGGTAGACGACAGGGGTGACGATGGCGTGGACTGTACTCGGTAAGGTGCTGACAACTCCGTGTTGACGACATATCGGAAGTTGACTGGTGAGGAAGGATGCATGAGTAGTGGTGGTAGAAGAGGAAGGGGATGGGGACGTCTCTTGGGATTTTCCTGCGTTTATATGTGTCTCTTGAGCGGGGTTTGAATTTTTGAATTCCCGAATTGCATCGTCTGCGAATACGTCATCCTTGTCAACCCACTGATTGTCCGAGTCTGGGTATCCCTTCCATTTGACCAAGTATTGCAATTTGCGACTTCTGCCGAATCGCTGTGAGTCTAGAATCTTCTCGACCTCATATTCTTCTTCGCCACCAACTAGATCCGGTGGTGGGCGCTGATAGTTTGGTCTGTGCATGGGTGTCTTGCGATAGGGTGTAAGGAGGTCCACATGGAACATTGGGTGAATCTGCCACTGCGTGGGAAGTTCGAGACGATAGTTGACTGCGGACATCACCTGGACGACCTTAAAGGGGCCGTGGCATCATGCCGCTAGTTTCACTGTTGGCTGATGCGTACGTAGGTGGCGTCCTTCTAGCCACACTTGATCCCCAATTTGGAACTTGGGCGTATCTTTGGCCTTGATCCATCCTTGCTGCGCTTTGATCATCAACGATTGCGCGTGTTGTCGGAGTTCCTTGAATTGTTTGACCCTGAGCGCCACTTGTGGAATTGGTGATGGCCTATTGGTCCAATCGGCACGAGGGTTGTACCCCATAAGGAGCTGGAATGGGGATTCTTTAGTGGTTTCACTCGGCCAATTGTTATGCGTAAACTCAGCCATGGGGAGGTAGTGGATCCAGTCATCCTGTCATTCGTTGACCCAGAACTGCAAGTATTGTTCTAGCCACTGGTTGGTACGTTCTGATTGCCCATCTGTGCATGGATGGTATGCTGTAGAGATGTTTTGTTCAATTCCGAGGATTTTGCATAGTTCGTGTGTGAATTTCGATGCGAATCGTGGGTCTCTGTCACTGATTATCTTGCCAGGCAATCCGAATCGGGGAAAGACGTGTTTTACGTACAGGGCGGCGGTTCCTTCTGCTGATATCTCTTCTTGACAAGGAATGAACAGGGACATCTTTGTACAGTCATGATCCGTTATTGTGAGGATTGTGTCACAGTTCTGCGCCACAGGGAGTTTAGTGATGAAGTCAAGGGCGATAGTTTCAAACGGCATAGCTTCCGGTTTAGGGAATATTGGGCGCAGTGGCGCTTTGATGGCCCTGGTGTTGACTTTGATCCTTTGGCAATCAGCGCAGCCCTTGACGTAGTCCATGACTTCTTGGCGCAGTCCGGGCCACCAGTAATATCTTTCCACGAGTTTGATTGTACGGCTGATTCCGGGATGTCCATACACGGGGGGATCGTGATGCGTTTTGATGATTTCGCGCTTTTCATGGAGGCCTCCTGTGACTGTGCGTCTTCTGTCTTTGTACCATGTGCCTTCGATCCATTTGAGACCGTGTGGGTCTACCCATGGGTGTATCTTGTCGTCATCCTGTGCGTATATCAGGTTGATCTTTTCCATTTCTTGCACCGATATGGTGGCGTTGATTCGAAGTGGGTCTTCCGTGGTGTCCAATGAGGTTGCCCTGACGAAAACTTCGTCTGGTAGTACCGTGATGTGTTCGTTGTCTCCTTCTCCTTGATCGTAGTCTGGGCGTCTAGATAGGGCGTTGGCTCTTCCATTTGCCATCCCCTTGATATGGTGAATTTCGATGTCATATTCAGAGAGTTCTAGTACTTCCCGGGCTACTCGGCGGCTTATCTTTTGTGGGGAGTGCCAATATTGCAGGTTCATGTGATCCGAAAACACTTTGATCTTGTGCAGGGATCCTGCTAGGTAATGGCGCCAGTTCCGGAGTGCTTTGACGATTGCCAGTAGTTCTAGGTCATAGATGTCGTAATTCCGTTCTGCGGCGCTGAGAGTGTTTGAGTAATATGCAATGGGGTGCCTTTTGCCGTCTCCTTTGCGCTGGAGCAGTACTGCTCCTACTGCGAATCCTGATGCGTCTACTTCCAGTTCGAATTGGTCTTCCAGGTTGGCATGTGCTAGTACTGGTTCTTCTGTGATGAGGTTCTTGATTTTGTCGAAGGCTTCTTGTTCTACAGTTGTCCATGTCCATTCGGTGTCCTTGTGCGTGAGTTTGTTGAGGGGTTGTGCATAGGTGGCAAAATTTCGAATGAAAGCGCGATAAAAGTTACAGAATCCTAGGAATGATCGTACCTGTTTGATGTTTTTTGGAGTGGGCCAGTCTTTGATGCCGGAAATTTTGACAGGGTCCATGCGAGTCACCCCCTTTTCAATGATTACCCCCAGGTAATCGATGCTAGGAGCGTGGAAGGTGCATTTTTCCGGTTTGAGGAAGAGGTTGTTTTGTTCCAATAGATCCAGAATGTTGTGTACCGCGTTGATGTGTGCCTGTTCGTTAGACCTTGTGGCGATGCCAATGTCGTCCATGTATACCCTGATGATTGTTCCTTTTGTCTCGTGGTATGCGATGAGGTCTTTGCAGATCTTGTTCATCATCATTTGGAAGGTTGCCAGGGAATTTGTTAGTCCAAAGAACATTACCATGGGTTCAAAAAGTCTGTAATGCGTTTTAAACGCAGCTTTTTCCTGATCTCCTTCTTTGATACGCACGTTGTTGTATTCCCAGCGGATGTCGAGCTTGGTGAATATGAATGCTCCGCTGAGATCGGCTATGAGTTCGGGTATGAGTGGAAGGGGATATTGGTTGCGTATGGTCCATTTGTTGATGTTCCGGTAGTCCTGTACTGGGCATAGCTTTCCGTCCTTCTTTTTAATGAAGAAGAAGGATGATGCATACGGAGATTTGGAGGGCCGGATGTACCCTTTTGCCAGCTGTTCGTCAATCCATTCCTTCAGTGCTTTGTCTTCCACTTGGCTCATTGGGTATACTTTGCAATCGATGGTGTCAGGGGCGTCGGGTTTGAATTCGATTGCGTGATCCCACAGCTTGGAAAGGGGGAAGTGGTGGGATTCTTCTTCACTGAAGATTTTGACATGTCGTTGGTATTCTTCTGGAACGGCCTTCTTTTCCGTGTACTGTTGTGCTTCTATTACCAGTTCGGTGGAGGTGGTGGCTTGTAGTCGCGTGGTCTCCAAGTCGCATTCTTGTTGTAGTTGTTCTTTGATGTGCTGTTTGTTGGGTACTCCTAGCAGTTTTTGAACCACTAGTCAAGCGATGATGGGATCTATACGTGGTTTGGTGGGGTTGATAGTGCGAAGTACTACCAGGTACTCAGCTTCATTAAGGGTGGCAGAAGCCCATTGGATACTTGGTTGGAACGTAGCCAACCAGGGGTATCCGAGGATGATGTCCTCTCCTCCCACATCGGTAACAAGGAATCTCATGTCCTTTTTGACTCCTTTGGTTTCAACCTCCAGATCCACGCAATGGGTTATCTTGCCCCCTTTGTTGTGCGTGCCGTCAATATTCCAGATCTTTCGATGACGGTCTAGCTCTTTGAGGCCTAGCCTCATTCGCTTCGCGAAGTCTGGATGAATGAAGTTGTTGGTGGCTCCGGAGTCCACTAGTGCTCGTTTGTCGGCCATGGCGTAACTTGCGCGCAATGAAACTGGAACATGCATAGATTGATAGCACGTTATGAACACAGAATTACACTGTAATGCCCTCACCCAGGCCGTCGGGTTCAGGTGCTTTGAAAATCCTCTCGCCCCATTAGGTCCCAAACTACCAAGTCCCTGGCTTCTTCGTCAAGGTTTCGGACTCCATTTATCCAGCTGGTTGCCCGTTCTTGCGGCGTCTCAGTGGTGGCGCGGGCGCCGCAGCTACTGCCGCCATCATCTTCAAATTGTATCAGAGGTTCTTTGTGTATGCTTTGGACTTCTTCGATGAATGCTCCACGTCCTTGGCGTGGCTGCCAGTTCATATTGTTACGTGGATGGCAGGGTTGGAGACAGTTACGGGAGAAGTGACCTGGTTTTCCACAGTTGAAGCAGTTGATGTTCTTCATATCGTCAACCCCTCTTCCTTGTTGGCGGTTTCCTTGTGCGGTGTAGGGTGGTTTGGCGTAGTCTATTTCTTCTGACCCCGCAAGGCGGGCGTGGACTCTTCCTGGAGTGGTGTCCATTGCGTCCGGATGGTTCCGGAATGCTTGCCATCCTTGGCGAGGCTGCTGAGGGCGGTTTGGAGCGTTGAAAGTCCTGAGAGAAGTGTTGCCCGGCTTACCGGGTCCCAGGGGTTTACGTCCCCCCAAACGTGTTTGCAGATGCATCCACTTGCGTTGTTGTTCTAGGACCGCTACCTTCCACTGGGCATAGGTGTTAGGACTGTGGAAATTGTAGGCGTTCTTGTAAAGTTCCACCGGGAGTCCACTGGTGAACTTGTTGAGGACTAGGGAGTCATCGAAACGATATCCCACTTCTCGTACTGCCTTCTCAAATTTGGCGATATAGGAGTCGATGTCTTGTCCCTCCATTCGGAATCCTTTCTGGAGGTCCTGTTGAGTGCGTTCTCTTTCGAGGGTGTCGGCAAAGGTGTTGCGGAAGCCTAGTTCGATGGCTTCCCAAATCCACTTGTTGTATGGCCTGTGCTTGGCTTTGTACGCCTTGACCCACTTGGTAGTGGATAGGACCCACTCGTTGACATGATCTCCTTGAATGTAGGTGAGGAAAATCAGCGCTTTGCGGTAAGGGAGAGTGAACGCAGGGTTATTGTAGTTGGTCTCGATGAATAGTTCCCATTGAGTAAGGAACTGTTGAACTTTGGTGCGATCTCTGGTGAATACCAGGGGTTCTTTGCCCATAAACTTCTCGGGTTTGGTTCCGATTGATACGTTTGGTCCGGTGAAGAGAGGTCCTCCAGGGTCTCCTCCTCCATCGTCTCTTCCTCCTCCTCCACCATGTCCTCCTGGCGGCGGCCCTTCTCCTCGGCTGATACGTGCAGGTTCCTGGAACGTGGTAGGTTGTTCGGTGATAGTGGTTGTCATGTCTGTGGGGATAGACTCAGCTATTAATCTCAACTGAAGTTCTTCTTCTTCTGCTTGAGCTTCGAGGATGCGAATTTCCTCTGGGTTACTTGCGAGTGATGGAGAAGGTGCAGGTGTCTTGGGTGTGGGTGATCGAACGGGTTCTTCTTCTTGTCCGTTGAGGGGGCCCCACTGGTCTCTTGTGGTTACTTCGCTTTGTAGGATGTCGAGATGGAGGCTTGAGCCCACTGGTCGGATGACCTGTAATTTGTAGTGGAGTGCGTCCCACTTGAGTTCCGTCCAACAGGTGTGTTCGAAGTTGAATTCTACAGGGATGAGTCCTGTAGTACCGTCTTTGTAAGTGTAGGAGACGACGTAGCCTGGATCTCCTTATTCGGTCTGCCAAAATGCTCCTTTGAGATATTGCTTGGGGATGTTGCGTTCCCCTCTCCTGTCAATGTGATACGGTCGGAATGGGATCCAAAGATCTCGGGTTGTTACTGCTGTGGAAGCCACGTTGAAGGATCTTGGTCTTAATGTAACGTCTACCATGGACGTTGGCCTGACTTAGGCGTCGGTGTAACGTGGGTTCCCTACTTGATAGAATCGGTGGTTATCAGGGCTGTCAGGGAAGACTGTGGGATGTCGTTGGTATGCTCCGAGGGAGTCGCGGTAAGTGTAGAGGGGGAGGTCAAGAGGGACGTTGGGCGGAGGGCTGGGGACTTTCTGGATGTACCTCCACGAAGGATGATTGATGATGTAGTAGCACTTGTAAGGCCTTGCGACGTGGGAGTTGAGGTATTCAAAGACTAGATGACATGTGGTACCTTCTGGGTAATGGACGGTCAGCGTATCCACCATTCACGAAGGAACTGGGGATCAGAGGTCACGGGGATCCCTTCTTGGTCTAAGGGATATGCTGGAGCTAGTTCACTTAAGAGTTCTTCAGAACTCTTAGCACAGTAGACGAGTTAGACGGTGGTATTCGAAGAAGACCAAGATGAGGATCCTGGTCTGAACTACTAGTAGCTTAAATACACGTAAGGGAGTTAGTTCCAACTCCGCTTGAACTTGTAGGTAGCCAATAGCGTAAGTAGCGTAATCTAATAATAGAATGCACAGTCGTCATCATAATCTGAATCACATACAACAATAGGAATCCTCAGTCAGCATGGTAATCACAGTCACGTACAACAATAGCAGGCATCAGTCATCTGAACACGAGGCAGCAAGATCCGAAGTCCATGACACATTACTCCTGACATACCGAGTCATCGCGAATACGTCAGAGTCCACAACTGGGCCAGGCAGTCCGAGAACAAAATGTAACACAAGAGGAGAGGGAGATGGATTCAGAGACAAGAAGGGACTGGGGAACTACTTGGACTAGGTTGTACAGACTATACAAGAAGTCAAAGCTACCATCTAAGGTTGCTTCTACATGCTACTTATACTGCTAGGGGTGGCTATTTGAACTCAGCTGAAACCCTAATACAATGATCCTAGGAATGAGTCATACTGCTGTGGAACTGTGGAAACACATGTCCAATGCCACTGATGGTGGCTGAAACATACAACTCCTGGGCACATCAAGCCACAGGAACAAGGCACAATTGATAAGTCCAAAACAGGTAACAGATCACAAACCAGGCACTATCAATCAACATGTTCCAATCCAGGCACAAGCTCATCTGGACTCTTCTGGTGCAGGTCTAGCCAGATCATGTGCCAGGGTCATGTGATGGGTGGTGATGTCATTGGGCGCTCATCTTCCAGGCCTTGAGGTGGGTCTTGTGGGAACATATACTGGGTTGCAAGGATGGCTGTGCACAGGTGCAGGGCATGGTCCTTGTGGAACTTGTAAAGGTGTTCCCTCGCTTTAGCTTCTTCGGCTGCCATTGCATCAGCATCTAACTCTTGTTGGGGACTTGTGGGTTTCCAGGCAATGAAGGGCTCTGGGTCTTCTTTTGGTGGTGTTGCAGGGTGCAGGGGTGTCGTCAGAGGACCAAATGTTACAGTTTTGTTCTTGGACTACCCAGCCAGGTTGTGGACTCTGATGTATTCACAATGACTCAGTATGTCAGTAGTAGTGTGTCATAGACTTGTAGCATCAGTCAGCTGTTGTACCTTGATGACTGATGCCCTCAGCTCCTTTATATGTACAATATTACAATGGATGACTGATTCCTAGTAGTAGTTGTATTAGGATTTGCTCTTCGTACACTATTGGCTAGGATATGGCTCAGGTGGAGCTTGGATATGTCTCCTCACATGTATATAAACTCTTAGTAGTATGACCAGGATCTCCATCTTGGTCTTCTTCAAATTACCACTACTCCTCTCCTCTTCTGTGCAAGGGCCAAGCATCCCTTAGTGAGTTCCTGGCATATCCCCCTTAGATCAAGGGATCCCTGTGGCTAACAAGTCCTATTCTGACAATCAGATAGTGACCTACCCTGAAGATACCACTTGGCATCATGTATTCCTGTACCTTAACCCCTGAGTTCAATGCCCTTGCATCTCCTTCTATGTCCTCAATTCTGCCAAGTGGACTGACCTTCAACCCATTGACTCACCTCCAATCAATGTCCCTGAAGGGATCACATTGCATGCTTATCAAGATGCTACCAGTTGCTTCTGTCAACATCTGTCCAACAATCACTGCATCGCTGTCAACCATCACTTCTATCAGTATGGGAACCCATGACCCCAGGACACCTAAGTCAGGCAAATGTCCATAGTAGACATTACATTAAGACCAAGATCCTTCAATGTGGCTTCCATCAAAACAACAAGAGACTTCTGGGTACCCTTTCAATCCTATCACATTGAATGAAGAGGCAAATGCAATGTTCCAAAGAAATTCCTTGCCAGCACATTTTGGTCTACTGAAGTAGAAGATCCAGGCTACATCACCCCTTACACTAACTGAAACAGCACTGTTTGACTCATCCCCATAGAATTCAACTTCAACAACCTCTGTTGGACAGAAATCAAGTGGGATGACCTTCACAACAAATACCTGTTGAGTGGGCAGCACTAACAGCAAGGAGTTAATAGCAAAGAGCTAAGGGCAAACAAGTAACTTCAGAGGTAGAAGGAACTCTATTAGCAGTGCTACATGTTACATTTCGTTCTGTGGACTGCCCGGCCAGGTTGTGAACTCTGACATGTTCATGATGACCCGACATGTCAGCAGTAATGTGTCATGGACTTTGGATCTACACACCTCGTGTATGGATGACTGATGCTTCCCATTGTTGTATGTGATGTGTTTTACTATGCTGACTGATGCTCTCTATTGTTGTACGTGTATGATATTATGATACAGATGACTGATCCCTAGGACTGTTGTACTAGGGTTTGCTCTACTTATGCTATTGGCTACCTACATGTTCGAGTGGAGCCAGAACTGGCTCCCTTAGGTGTACTTAAGCTCGTAGCAGTACAGACCAAGACCCCCATCTTGGTCTTCTTCAAATACCACTTCTCTCCACTCATCATCTATACAAGGGCCAAGTGTCCCTTTGTGAGCTAGCTCCAGCATATCCCTTCAAAGACCAAGGGATCCCCATGACCTTCTTCCCCATTCCAACTCCTCGTGGATGGTGGACAGCGTGACCAAGACTTATCCAGCTGATACTTTGTGTCACCCCATATTTGAGTACCTCAACACCTGCACTGCGCGCCCCTTCAAGTATTTCTATATCCTCAACTCAGCTGAGTGGCGATTTGTTAGAGGAGTCTGTGCCCCTCCACCAAATATCCCCATAGGCTTCATGCTCTACACATACTGAGACTCCACTGGTACCTTTTGCCAACACCCAGCTATCTTTCTGAACGTCCCCGAGAACCACCAATACTACCTGTGAGGGAACCCACGTTACTCAAGTGCCTAAGTCAGGCAAATGTCTGTGGTAGAGGTTACATTAAGACCAAGATCCTTCAATGTGGCTTCCACCAAGATTACAACCAGAGACCTTTGGGTACCATTTCAACTGTACCATATTGACAGACGAGGAGAATGTAATGTTCCAAAGAAATTCCTAGGAGCAGCCTGTTGGCAGACAGAGAAAGGGGACCCAGGTTACATAGTCCCTTACACCCATCACAACAACACCACCAGTCTTATCCCCATAGAGTTCAACTTTGAAAACCTCTGTTGGACAGAGATCAAGTGGGATGAACTTAACAGAAAACTCCAAGTAGTATGACCTGCAACTGCCAGTCTAGGCCTCGACATCCTCCAAACCAACACAACTACAAGAGACCAGTGGGGACCCATTGATGGTGAAATCAAAGAGCCCATCTGATCACCTACACCCAAGAGACCAGCACCCTCCCCATCATTAGCAAGCAATCCTGAAGAAATTTGTATCCTCAAAGCCCAGGAAGAGGAAGAAGAACAGTAGTTGGGACTATTAGCTGAGTTGATACCCACCAACATGACTACTACCATCACTGAGCAACCCCTTACATTCAAAGAACCCATGTGCATCAGTTGCAGCGGACCCCCCAGCAATGACCCTCTGGCAAGTGGAGGTGGAGGAGGAGGAGGAGAAGATGGAGGAGGACCCCTATTCATGGGACCAAATGTCTCCATTGGAAATCGCCCTGAGAAGTTTATGGGCAAGGAACCCCTCGTATTCACAGGAGACTGCACCAAAGTCCAGCAGTTCCTGACACAATGGGAGCTGTTCGTTGAAACAAACTTTGACAACCTGGCCTTTACGCTTGTAACGTTACCACAGGAACGTTATGTGCGACGTGCACGTCACTAAGTCACTCAGGCCGAGGTAATGGGATGCGGATAGTCGGTTAAGACCAAGTTCGATGATGAATAAGCACCACACAGCCTCCTCAGGCATGTAGGTGATAGTCGGGAAGTTTGGGGGTTCAAGCGCAAAGGTGAACCAAAGTCGTGCTCAAGTGAAACAGCGAGTGTAAAGTCGTTCGTGGATTGACAATGATGTGGTATTACACAAGAAGTCAAGTCTACCGTACAAGCTAGGTAGTGTGCGACTTATATACTAGTACAGAATGTTTGTACGCAACAAACATATGGCACGATATATGGGTTCTGAGTAAAAGCAGAACAAAGGTGCAACTATAGTAGGAAACATGGTGATTGCGCAGGGTCATGTGCAAGTCAGCTGAGCCCGGAGCGCCGTGAACTTTAATATACAGGGAAGGGGGCGTAAAGGTGTATCGTGCGGCGAAGAGATTATCAGAAACGGTTGGGTGCATAAGGAGTTATGGGTGTATCAATGTGGGGTATGGGAGTGAGAAGCGAGGAATGGAAGCGTCCAAGAGAAGAGAAGGGAAAATTGTAACATTACCCCCCTGTTAGATCTGAAGTTGCCACGACTTCAGTTGCTGCCAACGTAGTCGTATATGTCAGTGCTGGGGTCATTAGTCTCATCATCCCGGTCGTCCACCGGGCAAGTGTGTCGGCAAAGGAACAAATACCTGCCGCGTTCTCCACACCGCCTACATGCTTCATACTGCGGACACTCGATCTCATCGTGCTGCGCATCAAACCTCAGGCACTTCCCGCACCAGCGGGGGCGCTCAGAGGGTTCCTCGAACGCCAGGGTAATGGGCGCGAGGTGATGGATAAGACAATTCTTGGAAGCATGAGCCTGACTTGCACACCATACACAGACACCAGTCAGCGGCCTATTGGGGCACTCACTCATCTTGTGCCCACGCTTCTTGCACAAGTAACACTTGCACCATTTCTGCGTCCAACTGGGTCCATCTACGAGGCGTGGCATCTCGACAGGTCCTTCAGGTCGTGGCACGAGTGGGAGCTCAGGGAAGTAGTGGTGGGGGCGTACAGGGCAAGTGGTGAGCTCGACGAACTTATCAGTGATGAGGGGGATGGCGCCTGTGTACTGCATGCACTTTGTGATGCCCTGTAACTTGGCATCTAGGTGGAACTGGTCGCGAGTAGCCTCTTGCTCCAGCCGTCGGAGATCCACCCTCCACGCGTCTAGAGCGATCTTGTCTCCAAGGCACTGCTGCAATCTCGCAACCTCCACAGATAGGTGGGGGTTTTTGAGCTTGCTCAATACATCGTTGATGGTGACTGCGCACGGATCTTGCAGACTAAAGACAGCTAACTGGTGAGGTGAAATGGCAGGATGCATGGTGGTAGGGTGTGGCATTGACAGGTAGACTTCCTGGCAGTAACACGGTTTTCCCCTTCCCTGGGTTCCGATAATCTCCCGATAGTCTCGGTGGTAGTAAATGTACTTCGCTTGGACTTTTGTGACATCGTCTTCCAGTGGGATCATCAGGGGGAAGAAAAACGGGGTGTCAGGAGCATTAAGGAAGAATGGGAGTCCAGGGTCATCCGACTCCTCGTCATCCCCCTCATCAACTGGCTCCTCATCACCATCTAATGATGTGAGACAAGGATCTGGTCGTAACTGACGAGGGGGTGCCGCTGGAGTCAGTGAGTAAGGATGGGGAAGCTCAGATGCTAGGCATGACAGGGGGACGATGGGCGTGAGGCCCGGGGGTGCTTCCAGAAGGGGGGCTACCGCGGGCTCAAGTGGTGGCGGGGATGATGGAGGGGGAGTTGGGCTAGTAGGGGAGACATTGAGTGCCATGGTGAGGACAGGAGTTGGGGGTTGTGAAGGGATGACCGAGTGGGGCATTCGGGATATGTGTAATGGATGAACAATACGAGTCACGGACTTAAGCATCAGTCAGCACGAGTAGTACTAGCATGTGATTGTTAGTATTACTCATTACTAGTACAGCAGTAGTAGGGTTCGAGCTACTTACGCCATACAATATTGGACTCACAGAGGAGCTTTAAAGCTACCTCTTCACATGTATAAATAGTGGGCTGGAAAGACCAAGATATGCCATCTTGGTCTTCTTCACAAATACCACTTCTAGCCTCCTTGCTTTGGGCCTTCGTGCCTCATCTTGTTGTCTCCCTTGACCTTCGAGTCTAAGGCCTCCATCATTTTGCGTCAACAAGTCCTCGTAGCCCTGGTCCTGACTCTAAGGGCCTTCTGGACTGCCTTGGTCGTTTACCAAGGGATCCTCTGTACTTACCTGCGTTATAGTGAAACTTGCTAAGTCGTGAACACTTCGATACAAGTCCAAGTCGGGCTAACGCCGTGGTAGCGTTACATTAAGACCAAGATTCCCCAACCGTGGCGTTCACCACAAGAGACCAGTGGAGAAACTTCAGACCCTACAACCTCGAAACAAGAGGAGAAAGATCAGTACCACGAAGATTCCTAGGTGCAGCAAGGTGGAGAGAGTACCGAGGAGACACCGGATATTTCGTCGACTTCCCAGGAGAAGCCATCAGATATCGACCAGTTGAGTTTAACTACTCCAACTTTTGCTGGACGGAGGTTACGTAGAATCCAATAGACAGCCGCTGGGACGTCATTAGACCAGCCGGAAGACACTATCGCTGTGATATCGACTCAAGAGAGCTTCACGGAGACAATTGGGGATCGCTTGACGGAGACAGTAGTAGCAGCGAAAGTGAAGAAGAACAACCAAGGGAACAAGCACCCTCAGAATCAAGCCACGAAGAACCGATAGAAGAACACACCGCTACAGAGAGCGAGATACGACCAGGAACAGGAGACAACTCAAGCCTATTAGCCCACATAGCTGAGTCCTTGCATATCACAGTACCCAAAGAAATTCACATCAGAAGTCCGATGGCCACAGTCACAGAAGTCCAAGCAATAGAAGAAGTACGACGTATCAGAGAAGAAGCAGAAGCCATCCTCAACCCCATAAACCCCTCCACGGGTCACCGAATGACTGCAGACAATGCAGCACTGTTCAGAGCAATAGGCCCGGATCAACCAGATCCCCCGACAGGACCACCTCCACCTCCCGGCGGACTTCCAGGGGGGTTCCCAGGACAAGGACCCACGGGAGGAGGATTCCCAGAAGGAGGACGACCACCCGGAGGGGAAGGACCACCAGGACCGCCAGCAGGAGGATTCCCAGGAGGAGGACCCCCTCCCGGACCAGGAGGAGGTGGAGGACATGGATCAGACAGATTATCAGGTGAACCTCCAACCGTGTACGATGGAGACCGCACTAAATACGAGGCCTTCCTAACACAATGGCACGTCTACTGGGGGATGAACCTGGACACCCCCATCATGCAAAATGAATATCGAAGATCACTCCTATTCTTAGGATACGTCAAGGGAGTCAACGTCAGCGAATGGACACTGACCATGCTCGAGTGGCTAAACTGAGAGGTACAAAGAGGAGTAAGTCAATATTCCCAAACCCTTTGGAACCACATCGCTACGGAGTTTGCCAAACGATTCTTCAATATCCTGGAAGAAGAACAGGCTCAAGCCGAACTCCAAAAAGGGATTAAGATGACGGGGGAAGACATTGACGTGTATGTGGTCCAGTTCGAACAACTGGCAAGAAAGGCTCATTACAACCTGAACGACTGACAAACCATCGATCGATTTACGGCGGGACTACCCCGAGTGCTGTTCATGAAAGTATACAAACTGGATGAACCTCACACCTTCGAAGACTGGAAAAGGTGCGCCTTACGCCGACAAAAACAATACATCCACATGAAGGCACGTCTTGACAACTTCAAAAGCAAAACACCTCCATCATCCGCACAACCCCGCTGGAGGCCACAACCCCCCAACTGGGGACCACCACGAGGACCACCACCACCTCAATACGACTCTAACGCAATGGACACCTCAGCAGACAGAACACGTGCGAGAGTGGCAGAGGTGGGAGACATCAACAGACCATTTATTCCAAGGCTGCAACGAGGAGGATATGGACAAGGAGGAGGACCTCCGCCCTGGGACATGAGGACAGTCATCTGCTACAACTGTAACCAGACCGGGCACTTCTCACAAAACTGCCCACAGCCGCGCAAAAGAGCAACCACCAGTCGAATGACCGAAACCGACTACTATACACAGGAAGAACCCCTGACACAAGTCCGAGCAGCCAGCACAGCACCTCCACAACAAAGGGCGAAGGACTGGTTAGCTGGAGTGGCAGGGGAAACCGATGATGTAAAAGACCTCATCCTCCAAGAAATGTGGGGAAAGGAGGGTTTTCAGAACGCCTGAACCCATCGGCCTGGGTGAGGGCAGTCAATTGTAACTCTGTAATCATGACTCACTATCGATCTCTTCGAATTCCAGTCTCGATTCGTACAAGTTACGCTATGGCCGACATCAGAACACTAGTAGATTCAGGAGCAACGGATAATTTCATACGCCCTTCATTCGCCAAAAGGATGGGACTCAGATTACAAACCCTGGAACATCCGAGGAAAATATGGAACATAGACAATACGGAAAACAAAGCGGGCAGTATCACTCACTTTGTAGACCTCGACGTCCAAACTAACCAACAACGGCAAAAAATGTGCTTCCTAGTCACCGACCTAGGGAATGAGGATTTAGTACTCGGATACCCCTGGCTGGCAATGTATGAACCCACGATCAACTGGAGATATGCAACCATACACGAGAAAATGCTGCCGGTAGTAATCCGATCAATCAACCCCAATAAAGAAGACCACACCATAGGAATGGCCGTTACAGAAGACGAGAAAGGAGACATTGTGAAAGAACTAGAGGAAGAAGGTTACCTACGCACCACTGCAACGGAACTTGCTATTGAAGCTAAGCAATTCCATGACAAAGTAGAACTCCCCTCAGCTTACCAGCGGTTCGCAAAGATCTTTAACGAAGAAGCATCCAATCGATTCCCCCCTTCACAACCATGGGACCACACGATAGAGTTCAAGGCGGACATGCCGTTGGCAATCAACTGCAAAGTCTACCCTATGACCCAAGAAGAGGACGCCAAGCTCAAAGAATTCCTGGATGAACAGCTAAAGAAAGGATACATACGACCCTCCAAATCCCTGTATGCATCATCCTTCTTCTTTATCAAAAAGAAAGATGGGAAGCTACGACCAGTACAGGACTACAGGAAGATCAACGCAGTCACTATTCGCAACCAATACCCCCTCCCCCTCATCACTGACCTCATTACGGATCTCAGTCGAGCACATACCTACACCAAACTAGATGTCCAATGGGGGTACAACAACGTAAGAATACGAGAAGGAGACGAACACAAGGCAGCATTCAAAACACGGTACGGACTCTTCAAACCCACAGTCATGTACTTTGGACTCACTAATTCACCGGCGACCTTCCAAACAATGATGAACACCATATACCAAGACACCATCGCAAAACACGAACAGAAAGGAACCATTATACGGGTCTATATGGACGACATAGGCATAGCCACAAGGGACCCAGCGGGGCAAAAGGAACACGAGGAGGCTGTGAGCAACATACTACAAGTCGCAATGGACCACGACCTCTACTTCAAACTTGAAAAGTGTCTCTTCAACAAGCCGTGAATGGATTACCTGGGGGTAATCCTTGAAAAGGGGGTAACACGCATGGAGCCGGTAAAAATTTCAGGCATCAAAGATTGGCCCACACCAACCAAGGTCCGTGACGTACGCTCATTCCTGGGCTTCTGCAATTTTTACCAACTCTTCATTCGCAGCTTTGCCACACACGCCAAATCCCTTAACAAACTGACGAGGAAGGACACAGAGTGGAAATGGACAGACAAAGAGGACAAGGCCTTCAAGAAGCTCAAATCCCTTGTCACGGAAGAACCGGTATTAGCCCACCCAAAACTAGACGACCCATTCGAACTTGAAGTGGACGCGTCAGGATTTGCGACCGGAGCGGTACTCCTTCAGAAGAAAGAAGACAGCAAAAAACACCCTCTCGGCTATTACTCAGCCACCCTGAACGAAGCCGAGCAAAACTACGACATCTATGACTTAGAACTTCTCGCCATCGTCAAAGCGCTCAGACACTGGAGACCACTACTGGCCGGATCCCCACACAAAATCAAGATCTACTCCGACCACATGAATCTCCAATACTGGAAACTCCCGCAGAAAATAAGCCGAAGGGTAGCAAGGGAAGTACTTGAACTAATGGAATATAACTTCGAGATTCACCACATCCCTGGAAAGAAAAACGGCAGGGCCGATGCCTTATCACGAAGACCGGATTATGACCAAGGAGAACGAGACAATGAGGATGGGTTACAACCGTACAAGCCACTCAACAACCGCCACAAACCGAAATGACCCTCCGCTACTGGGTCGACCCGCACCAGCTGAAACAGGTCAACGGAGCATGGTATCGACAAGGGAAGTACGTCATTACTGGATCCCTAGACAAAAAACGAAAGCTCATATCTGCCCATCACGACCCGCCTGTACACGGACACCCCAGAATTGCGAGAACGACACGACTAGTAGAACGACGGTACTGGTGGCCGGAACTGAAACTGGATGTACGAAACTATGTCCAGGGATGCACAGAGTGCCAAAGACACAAAGTCAATACGCGCCCAACTAAAGCTCCATTAGTACCTATAACTCCCAAGGAGGACGCACTACCCTTCGAGACTATAGCCCTCGACTTCATCACCAAACTTCCCACGTCACAAGGCTACGACTCCATCCTCACAGTAACGGACCACAGCTGTACCAAGGCATCCATATTCATACCATGTAACGAGGAGATTTCTGCCGAAGAAACCACCGGACTCTACGTAACTCACATCTTCAAACGATTCGGACTCCTGTCAAAGATCATTAGCGACCGAGACCCTCGCTTCGCATCTAAATTTACGAGAGAGCTCTGCAAAATCCTGGAAATCCAACAAAACATCTCAACAGCATACCACCCTAGAACAGATGGACAGTCGGAAAGGACGAATCAATGGCTAGAACAATATCTCCGATTCTGGACCAATGAACAACAAAACAACTGGGCGGCATTCTTACCCATAGCAGAATTCGCTCACAATAACTGGCCACATGAGGCGACAAGGAAGTCTCCATTCTCACTCCTCATGGGATATGACCCACGCGCTGATTGGCTCGATAAGCCCTCTCCGATCCCACAGGTCACCACAAGACTGGAGCAGTTCCGAGAAGCTCGGAAAGAAGCCCATGACCTCATCAAAAAGGCGCAACTCATGTGGATCAAACACCGAAACACCCCCAAATTCCGACTCGGAGATTACGTCTGGCTAGAGGGACGCCATCTGAGGACCAATCAACCGACTCCCAAACTAGCGGCCAGGAGACACGGACCCTTCAAAATCACGCGGGTCCTATCCCTGGTGAACTACCAACTGGAACTTTCCACACAGTGGAGCATCCACCCTGTGTTTCACATCAATCTTCTCACACCCTATCGTGAAACGCTCATGCATGGAGAAAATTTCCAGCGCCCGGCACCTGATTTGATAGAAGGAGAAGAGGAATATGAGGTCGAGAAGATTCTGGACCAACAGCTTTTCGGCAGGAAACGGCGTTTACAATACCTGATCAAATGGAAGGGTTACCCCGACTCGGAGAATCAGTGGGTCGACAAAGATGACGTATTCGCAGACGAGGCCATAGCTGAGTATCAATCTTTGAATCCCCGACACGTACATCACTTAAAAGGAGCACAAACTCGACGACAGACCTTATCCCCCTCTCCTCACTTTCACACTGGCTTCATCTCTTCCATACTCGCAACAATGTCCATTCCCTCTGCTGCTGAGGCCATTGCTCGAGTTGCCCGAAACATGAGCCCCATCACCTATGAAGAACTTGCAGCAGCCCTTCGGTCCACCATCCCGGCCAGCTACGCTGACGGAACCAGCAACCCCGCCACCTGGTGGATCCTCTCCCAGGACGGACAACACATCAACGAGGTCCCATTCACGACAGCCGAAGTCGATAGGCTTCGTGCAGCTCTCCCAGACTCTATGCCTCCCTCACCTCGACCTATCCCAGTACGAGTCGAGTATCAAACCGAGGAGGAAGCCCAAGACGCCAGCAACAGTCGACTGGGAGCGGTGGCAGGAGCAGCGGTGGAGGCAAATAGCGGAGGACTGGCAGAGGGAGCAGTTGAAGAAGGCAGCCGAACGGCGGCGAGAAGCCCTTCGGAGACGACAAGAGTGGATGCAGGAGAGGAAAGAGCGGCAGGAGGCGAGGAGACAATCCTCGAACAAGTCCGAGGGAGCTTAGCGGACAGTTACCCAGCTGAGCACCCCCTCATCTCCACAGCAACCGACACTGACGACCCTGCCGAAACCCCCTACGCCTGTGATACTCGTGGATGTCCTCTGTACCGAGGCGGCGTGCGCGCTGACGCACCCCCTCCATTCCCATTATTCCAACTATGACACGCCACCCTGGGGCCTCCGCCTCATGGGTATCGATACAACCGCGGGGAGGACTTTGTCCATTACCCCATCAACGACGGACAAGGACAGACGCGCCAAGCTGCGTACGTCCAAGTCATCATGGGCTCCGACCCCATCGTGCTCGGCCTGGTGGAGGATAGTGAGAAGGTCTACTCGCAGCCCCTCTACGCCGAGCCTCACGTCAAGGCCACAGGGAAGGAGCAGTACCCCCAGGAGGACATGCACCTCTTCGCAGGCGGCTACCATGACCGCCCTTGCCTCGATCGCGCGATCGGCGAGCTCCACGACATCAGCCTCAAAGCGGAGGTCCATCGCTACAGGGCCTATGCATACGAGGCTGAGAGGATGGAGCAGCGGCTCCATCAGCTCGCCGCCGCACTCGGTGGGGTCAAAGCGGAGTTGGGATGCAGTAAGTTCCGTCTAGAGATGGCTAACGCGTTGGACCGGATAGAGGAAGTACAGGAGGGTTGGATGACGGGACCCCGCCTTCGCCGCCATCGTGGGCGCTGCGGCTGAAAAGGGGGTGATGTAACGGACGAACAATACGAGTCACGGACTTAAGCATCAGTCAGCACAAGTAGTACTAGCATGTGATTGTTAGTATTACTCATTACTAGTACAGCGGTAGTAGGGTTCGAGCTACTTACACCATACGATATCGGACTCACAGAGGAGCTTTAAAGCTACCTCTTCACATGTATAAATAGTGGGCTGGAAAGACCAAGATACGCCATCTTGGTCTTCTTCACAAATACCACTTCTAGCCTCCTTGCTTTGGGCCTTCGTGCCTCATCTTGTCATCTCCCTTGACCTTCGAGTCTAAGGCCTCCGTCATTTCACGTCAACAAGTCCTCGTAGCCCTGGTCCTGACTCTAAGGGCCTTCTGGACTGCCTTGGTCGTTTACCAAGGGATCCTCCGTACTTACCTGCGTTATAGTGAAACTCGCTAAGTCGTGAACGCTTCGATACGAGTCCAAGTCGGGCTAACGCCATGGTAGCGTTACAATATGAAGGGAGTGGGGATTCCCTCTGACTGTGAGGGAACTGTGAGCCTTTCGAGGATAAGGGCAGATGGAGGGTGGGGTCGGTCAGTTGCTGGGACAGTGTCGTGGGGGATGGGAGTTGTCATGATAGGCAGGGATATGGAGACCGTCCTTTGTTTCCCTGTCTTCTTATAGCTTTCTCCCCGCTCCATCGGCCGTTGGGTGTTGGCGATAGAAGTCGGTGATTGCGCCCGGTGCATGTTTGACATGGTCAGCTGGCTCCCACGAGCTGTCACTCATGGGAAACCCTTTCCACTTGACTAGGAATTGGAGTTTGCGCCCTTGTCCATGGAGTCGCGACCCCATGATCCGCTCCACTTCGAATTCTTCTTCTCCATCCACGAGGTCAGGGGGAGGACGTGAGAAGTTTTCCCCGTGTAGCTCTGTCTCCTTATATGGTGTGAGGAGGTTCGTGTGGAACACCGGGTGTATCTTCCATGTGACTGGCAGCTCCAACTCGTACATCACCTCTGATAAGGCCTTCTTGATTCGGAATGGACCGTGACGTTTAGGGGCTAATTTCGCGGTGGGGTAGAACGTTCTCAAGTTCGTCCCTTCTAGCCAGACCTGGGCTCCTTCAGCGTAAGGGATGAAGTGGGTTCTCCCCTTCTTGGCCATGAGGTCTTGCGCATGTTTAATGCAGTCTTGTGCGTGCTGTCGTCTTACAACCATCTCCTCCAGGCATTGGTCGACCGACGGTGCTTGTGTAGGTTTTGAGACCCATGTCGTTCATGGTTCCCATCCCATGATGAGCGAGAACAGGGAATGTTTTGTGGTTGCATTTGGCCAAGAGTTGTGCGCGAACTGTGCTACTGGGAGTGCTTCCGCCCAATTGTCCTGTTGAACGTTGCTCCAATGATGTAAGTACTGTTCCAGCCATTGGTTGGTACATTCCGACTGGCCGTCTGTTTGGGGGTGGTATGCAGAGGAAACGTTCTGTCGTATCCCTAGCGTGCTGCACAACCCTTTCATGAACGTGGACGTAAATCGTGGGTCCCAGTCTGTGATGAGTTTGCATGGTATTCCATAGTGTGGGTAAACGTGTTGGAGATATAGTCGTGCTACCCCTTCAGCGGTAATGGTTTCGTGACAGGGTATGAAGATCGCGGCTTTTGAGCAGTCGTGATTGGTAATCGTGAGGATGGAGTCAAATCCCTGAGACAGGGGTAGTTTGGTGATAAAGTCCATAGCGACAACTTCAAATGGTTCCGCCTCAGGGTCGGTAGATATGGGGAATAGGTGGGGTTTTTGTCGATGGGGGTTAATTTTGTTGGCCTGACATACAGCACATCCCTTGACGTACTCTTCAACGTCTTCTCGTATGGTGGGCCACCAATAATCACGTCGTACTAGTTCACGTGTGTTGGCAATTCCGGGGTGGCCCATGCTCGGAGAGTTGTGAAAGAAGGCGATTACCCCCCGCTTAAGATCATTGTCCCTGACAATGACTAACGCGTCGTCTTTCCACCACAGCCCATTGTGCTGTTTGAGGTTGTGGTGTTTGGCCCATCGTGCCACTTCTTCCTTGCCAGCATTCTGAGCCACCCGGGACCAGATATCCATATCGCATATTGACATTTGGGTGGCTCGGATAAATCTTTCAGCTGGTAGGACAATGACGTTGGTGTTGTCCCCTTTGCCAGACTCATAATCCAACCGCCTGGACAGGGCGTCTGCACGCACATTCTTTGTTCCCGCTATGTGTCTCAGAATAAAGTCGTATTCTGACAGCTCTAGGAACTCTCGCGCTATTCTCTGGTTGATCTTCCAGGGTTCCTTCCAATATTGGAGGTTGGCATGATCGGTGTGGATAATGATTTTATGGGGGGATCCTACAAGGTACATTCTCCATGCTCGTAGCGCTTTGACCACAGCTAGTAATTCCCAGTTGTAGATGTTGTAGTTTCACTCCGTCTCCATAAATGACTTGGAGTGGAATGCAACGGGGTGAAATTTCTGGTCAGGGCCTAATTGGTTTAGCATGGCTCCCACTGCGACGTTCGAGGCGTTGACCTCCAGTTTGAATGGTTTCGCGAGATCCGGGAATAGAAGCACGGGTTCTTTGCATATGCGCTTCTTAATGTCTTCAAAAGTGTTTTGCTGCGTGTCACCCCAGTGCCATTGGACGTCCTTCTTTGTGAGGTCGTGGAGAGGTCGGGCGAGTTGGGAGAACCCCTGTATGAATCTTCAATAAAAGTTGCAGAACCCTAGGAATGTGCGAACCTCTTTGAGGCTCTTCAGAGGTTGCCATTCCCGGATTCCTCGAACTTTGACAGGGTCCATCCGTAGTCGTCCCTGGCCAATGATGAGGCCCAGGTACTCAGTTTCATGGACCTCAAATTCGCATTTCTCCGGTTTTACGTACAGATCGTGTTCCTCGCAAAGTTGTAGCACTTTATGTAGGACTTTTCGATGATGGTCCTTATCGTCGGTTGTGGTGACGAGGATGTCATCCATATAGACAACAACCTTGTTTGTCAGGATGAGGTCACGGAATACAGCGTCCATCATCGTTTGGAAGGTGGAAGGGGAATTGGTAAGGCCGAAGAACATGACGCAGGGTTCGAATAGACCTTGGTTGGTTTTGAACGCTGCTTTCCACTTGTCGCCCTCTTGGATGTGGACATTATTGTACCCCCATCGAATGTCTAATTTCGAGTACAATCACGCAGTTCGAATGCGATCGATGAGTTCTGGGATGAGGGGGAGGGGATAGTGGTTTTTTATGGTGAGTTCGTTGAGGCATCGGTAGTCCTGTACTGGACGTAGTTTTCCGTCTTTCTTTTTGATAAAGAAGAAAGGTGACACATAGGCAGACTTTGAAGGGTGAATGTATCCCTTCTCAAGTTGTTCGTTCAGGAAGGCTGTGAGTGCCTCTCCTTCGTTTGCAGTTAAGGGGTATACTTTGCAGTCAAGGGCAGTGGGCGCATCGGGGAGTAATTCAATGGCGTGGTCCCATACACGGGACGGGGGAAATCAGTGCGACGCTTCTTCACTAAACACCTTATGGTGTGACCAATATTCTGGAGGAACCATTTCCTCGAACGTTCGGGCATGCCTCTTCACTGCTTCCTGCTGAGCGAGTTCTGACGCGGTGGTCGTCTTTTGCAGGAAGGTAATGCTTGGCTCTGATTCTTCGTTCACAACCTGCTCCCACACTTCCTCGTCGAGCTTATATGCCTGTAGGGCTCTGATGGCAGCTTCCAGGGGCATGGTGTCAGTCTGGAGGTTCAGGCTGGAGATTACAACTGGTTGGAAGTTTTCATTCAGCGTGGTGTTCCTCCACTCTATCTCAGGCTCGAAGGCCGAGAACCAGGGGTAGCCCAGGATTGCTTTGTCCTTTCCTAGGTTGGTTACCAGGAAACGAAGTGTCTTCGTGTGCTCACCAGTCCACACTGCCAAATTGGTGTACTGGGTTATCGTGCCATCTCAGTTGTAAGTTCCATCAATGTTCCATATGGTGATGGGAGCGGAGATGGGTCGGGTTCTGAGATGCATTCATTTGAGCAGCTCCGCACAAATAAAGTTGTCGGTTGCTCCAGAGTCCAACAGGACCTGTCATTCGGCCGTTGCATTTGCAGATTTGAAAAGAACTGGGATTTGCATAGATCGATATCTGCTATAGTACACGTGTAGCGCCTTTGCCCAGGCTGACGGGTTCAGGCATTCAGAAAATCCTTTCCTCCAAAAAGCTTTTCCACCAAGAGGTCCTGCACCTCTTTTGGTTGAGCAGCCAACACTGCGATCTGAGCGTCAGCCACTTCATCATTCGACAGTATGCGGTTTGCTGATACGGTGACTCGAGTAATGAGGGGGGAAGGCGATACTGCAGGGGTAGAGGGGATGGGAGGAGGCGCTTCTCCTCCGCTTGTGGTCTGAGCAGCGCGAGTGCCTTTTTGTGGGCAATTATGCGACACATGACCCTTCTCTCCACATCGGAAACATCTCCCCTCCATGACCATCCTTTGCTTCTCAGCGTCTGTGAGGGTTGTGCAGGCTCTAGTGCGGCTAATATCCAGGCTTGGACCCACTGATCTTGGGTGTGACCCCCTTGTTTTTCATTTTGTCGATTGCGTGTGAGGCGGGGCTTCAGCATAAGATATTTGGCTTGCTGAAGTCGTGCCACCGCTTTCCATTGATCCCATGTAACCGGGTGTTGAAAGTGTATGGCGTTGATTACGAGGTTGTCAGGGAGTCCCGCTTGGAATTTCTCGATGAGGTTGGCTTTGTCTGGATTGTAGCCGGCTTTGGTTGTGAGGTTCTGGAACTTTGCAATATACGTGCCAATATCTTCGCCAATCATCTTTAACTTATTGATGTCTTGGTGCGCTCTGGTTCATTCGGTGGTGTCGGTGTAGGCGTTCATGAACCGGTCAAGGACTGTGTTCCATAGGTTCTCTTCATTGTGCAGTACTCCTCCTGCTATCTGGGTGTCCAGCCACGTGGTTTGCTCATCTACCCAATCGTCCACCAGATGCCCCCTCATGTACGAGAGGAAGGTCATGGCTCTTGAATAGGGTATTGTAAGCTGGTCCATGGTTGGGTTCATTCCTCGATAAATTCGAAAGGATCGAAGAAAGTTTCGACTCTCCTCTCAATTTCCATCGAAGATGGGTGGTGGGTTGCCCCCAAGTTTGCCCCCTCCCGGTGCTGGTACTGCCCCAGCTGGGCCCATGGGGAGTGCACCTCCTCCTGGGGCACCACCACCAGGGGCTCCACCGCCCGGACCTCCTCTGCTGCCACCAGGGGCACCGCCGCCCGGTGGGCCTCCACCGCTACCATGTATGCCTCCACTAGGTCCAGCAGTTGGGCCACTGCTCGTCCCTGTCGTCAGCTGGGTGTTAGAGCTATGAGTCGCTCCGCCCATCTGAGCAGCCGATCAACCTCCTGTAGCATGTGGTCCTCCACTGCCTGAGCCGGAGGCTCCCGCAGTAGTAAGGCTGGTGGCGACCTGAGTGTTGGTGGCCATCTCTGGCTGTATGGGAGTGAGGGTGGTTGATTTGTCTGGGTCGATGTTAATTCCTGTGATGTTGGTTAACCTGAGGGGTCCTGCGCCAAATTGTGGAGGGACAGCTTTGTAGGCGTACCACCATCCTTGTTTTGGGTCATAGTCGATATAGGCCCAAATACGAAGGTCGTCGAAGTAATGGACTTGGTGGTTTTTGGCGTCAAAGATGAAATACCCCTCTTGGTTGTGGATTTCTTCCCAGATTACTGCACCTTTTTCGTGGCTGGAGAGTTCGTCAGTGAGGTACCGATCGATGTACTGCGGCTGGAATTTCGTGCAACTCCTACTAGTCGCCAGGGTTGCGAGAGACTTGACTTAATGTAACATTACCACAGGAACATTATGTGCGACGTGCACGTCACTAAGTCACTCAGGCCGAGGTAATGGGATGCGGATAGTCAGTTAAGACCAAGTTCGATGATGAATAAGCACCACACGGCCTCCTCAGGCACGTAGGTGATAGTCAGGAGGTTCGGGGGTTCAAGTGCAAAGGCGAACCAAAGTCATGCTCAAGCGAAACAGCGAGCATAAAGTCGTTCGTGGATTGACAACGATGTGGTATTACACAAGAAGTCAAGTCTACCATACAAGCTAGGTAGTGTGCGACTTATATACTAGTACAGGATGTTTGTACGCAACAAACATATGGCGTGATATATGGGTTCTGAGTAAAAGCGGAACAAAGGTGCAACTATAGTAGGAAACATGGTGATTGCGCGGGGTCATGTGCGAGTCAGCTGAGCCCGGAGCACCGTGAACTTTGATATACAGGGAAGGGGGCGTAAAGGTGTATCGTGCGGCGAAGAGATTATCAGAAACGGTTGGGCGCATAAGGAGTTATGGGTGTATCAAGGTGGGGTATGGGAGTGAGAAGCGAGGAACGGAAGCGTCCAAGAGAAGAGAAGGGAAAATCGTAACAACACTCCCCTATCGCAAGGCACTCATATTCCTCACCTACATACAGGGGGAACACGTCAACGAATGGGTCCTGTCAACCACAAAATGGGTCAAGGGATACAAGGCCAAGCACAGCCCCTACGACAACTGGATCTGGCAAGCTGTCGAACTAGGATTCAGAAACACCTTCACCAACACCTTAGAGAAGGAACACGCCCAACAGGATCTCCAGAAGGGATTTTGCATGGAAGGGCAAGACATCAACACATATGTGGCCAAATTTGAAAAGGCTGTATGTGAAGCTGGGTATCAATTTGATGACTCCCTCATGCTTGATAAATTCACCAGTGGCCTTCCTGTAGAGCTGTACAAGAATGCCTACAACTTCCACAACCCCAACACCTACAGCCAATGGAAGGCGGCGGTCCTGGAACAGTAATGCAAGTGGATGCACCTCCAAACTCACCTTGGAGGGCACAAACCCCCAGGAGGACCCGCCAAGAAAGGGAATATGTCCCTGCAAACCTTCAATGCACCCAATCAACCCCAACAGCCCAGGCAACAGGGATGGCAGTTGTTCCACCACCACCCAGATGCCATGGACACCACACTGGGAAGAGTCTGTGCCAGACTTGCAGGATCCAAAGAAGTCGACTACATGCACCAACCGTACACCCCTCAGGGAGGAGGAGGATGCCCACAGGGCAGAGGAGTTATTAATGCTAAGGACATTATTTGTTATAACTGCAACAAGCTGGGCCACTTCTCACATAACTGTCTCCAGCCATGTCACCCCCACAACAACCAGAACTGGCAGCCATGCCAAGGATGTGGTGCTTTTATAGAAGAAGTCCAAAGCATCAGCGAGGAACCACTCATCCACTTCAACAATGATAATGGCAGTAGCCGAGGCGCCTGTGCCACCACTGACATGCCGCAAGACCAGGCTACCAGTTGGATAAACAGAGTCTGATCTTTGGATGAAGAGGTGAAGGCACTGGTAATGAGAGACCTGATGAGTCAGGAGGATTTTCAAAGCACCTGAACCCGACAGCCTGGGTAAGGGCATTACAGTGTAACTCTGTGTTTATAACGTGCTATCAATCTATGCATGTTCCAGTTTCATTGCACATAAGTTACGCCATGGCCAACAAACGAGCACTAGTGGACTCTGGAGCCACTAACAACTTTATCCATCCAGATTTCACAAGAAGGATGAGGCTGTGCCTCAAGGAGTTAGACCATCATCGAAAGATCTGGAACATTGATGGCACACACAACAAGGGGGGCAAGATAACCCACTGTGTGGATCTAGAAGTGGAGACCAAAGGCATCAAGAAGGACATGAGGTTCCTTGTCACCGATGTAGGAGGAGAAGACCTCATATTGGGCTACCCCTGGCTGGCCACGTTCCAACCCAATATTCAATGGGCATCTGCTGTTACGTTTCGTCTCGGACTGCTTGGACCGGTTGTGAACTCTGACGTGTTCGTGATGACTTGGCACGTTAGCAGTAATACGTCATGGACTTCGGATCTTGTTACCTCGTGTCCCGGCTGACTGATGACCTCTATTGTTGTACGAGAAAGTGATTAGGCTTGCTGACTGAGGCTCCTTATTGTTGTACGTGTTCCATGTTACGATAACGACTGCGCATTCTATTATTAGGATACGCTACTTACGCTATTGGCTGTTTACGAGTTCGAGCGGAGCTGGAACTAGCTCCCTTACTTGTATTTAAGTTCACAGTAGTACGGACCAGGATCCCCATCTTGGTCTTCTTCCAAATACCACATCTTCTATTCGTCTTCTGTGCTAGGGACTCGCAGCGTCCCTAAGTGAACTAGCTCCGGCATATCCCTCTGTGACCAAGAAGGGATCCCCGTGACCTCATCTCCATCTTCCTTCGTGAATGGTAGATCAGCCGACCGTGACTTACCCGCCTGGTACCACGTGTCATCTCGTCTTCGAATACCTCAACTCCCGTACCGCGCGTCCGACTCACTGCTATTACATCGTCGACAACCTTGAGTGGGAATACATCCGCAAAGTCCCCTGCCCACCTCCGAACGTTCCCGTCGAAGAGACGTTATACACCTACAGAGACTCCACAGGCACGTATTGGCCTCATCCCGCAGTCTTCCCCGAGCACTCGGACAACCACAGGTTTCACCCCCGAGGGAACCCACGTCACAACAGCGTCTAAGTCAGACGAACGTCCGTGGTAGACGTTACATCTGCCACATTAAACGAAGCTGAGTACCCCATCATGCTCCGTACCATCAATCCTACCAAACCTTGCATAGACCCAATCATTGCTCAACTTATCATTCAGAAGTTACTCAGTATGCCCAACAAACTGCACATCGAAGAAGAACTTTGACAAGAATGCAAACCAGAAGCAGCATGACTACAAGCAACTACATCGACAGAACTAGCTATTGAAGCCCAGCATTACACTGAGAAGAAAGCAGTCCCGAAAGAATACAAATGACACATAAAGATCTTCAGCAAAGAAGAGTCTCACCGCTTCCCCCTCTCCAAACCCTGGGACCACGCCATTGAATTCAAGCCAGATGCCCCTGACACAATCAATTGCAAGGTATACCTGATGAGCCAAGCTGAAGACAAAGCCCTCAAAGAGTTTTTGGACGAACAACTGGCCAAGGGGTATATCAGACCCTCAAAATCCCCATATGCATCATCCTTTTTCTTCATTAAAAAGAAGGATGGAAAGCTACACCCTGTACAGGACTACCAGAATATCAACAAATGGACTATATGCAACCAGTACCCTCTCCCCCTCATACCTGAGCTCATTGCAGACCTCAGCGGAGCCTTCATATTCACCAAACTGGATATTTGCTGGGGATACAACAATGTACATATCAAAGAGGGAGACCAGGAAAAGGCTGTGTTCAAAACATGCAACAGACTTTTTGAACCAACGGTAATGTTCTTTGGGATGACAAATTCTCCAGCAACCTTCCAAACCATGATGAACGAGATCTGTAAAGATCTCATCACATATCACAAGACAAAAGGGACAATCATCAGGGTATATATGGACAACATCGGCATCGCTACAAGGTCTAATGAACAGGCACACATCGATGTGGTACACGACATATTGGATCTACTGGAACAAAATGACCTCTTCCTCAAACCAGAGAAGTGCACATTCCATGCTCCCAGCATCAATTACCTGGGGGTAATCACTGAAAAGGGGGTGACTTGCATGGACCCTGTCAAAATTTCTGGCATCAAAGAGTGGCCTACACCCAAAAACATCAAACAGGTGTGATCCTTCTTAGGCTTCTGTAACTTTTACTGCGCTTTCATTCAAAATTTTGCTGCCCATGCACAACCTCTCAACAAACTCACATGCAAGGACATCAAATGGACATGGGGACCAGCAGAACAAGAGGTGTTTGACAAAATCAAGAAACTCGTCACAGAAGAACCAGTACTGGCACACACAGAGCTCCAAGATCAATTTGAACTGGAAGTAGACACATCAGGATTTGTGGTAGGAGCAGTACTGCTACAATGCAAAGAAGATGGCAAGAGACACCCCATAGTGTACTACTCAAACACACTTAGTGCAGCAGAACGGAACTATGACATTTACGATCTAGAACTACTGGCAATCGTCAAGGCACTCAGGAACTGGCACCACTACCTAGCCAGATCCCCCCACAAGATCAAAGTCTTTTCAGATCACATGAACCTACAATACTGGTGCTCCCCACAAAAGATAAGCTGCCAAGTAGCCTGGGAAGTACTTGAACTATCCAAGTATGACATTGAGATTCACCACATCAAAGGCACAGCAAATGGAAGAGCCGACGCCTTATCTAGATGCCCAGACTACAACCAAAGAGAGAGCAACAATGAATACATCATGGTATTGCCAGATGAAGTCTTCATCAGAGCCATGCTATTAGACACCACCGAAGACCCGCTCCAAATCAATGCCACTATCTCAGTACAAGAAATGGAAAAGATCAACCCAATATATGCACAAGACACTGACAAGATATGCCCATGGGTAGATCCACACAGTCTCAAACTGATCCAGGGCACATGGTACAAGGACAGAAGATGTGCAGTCACAGGAGGACTCCATGAAAAATGGGAGATTATCAAAATGCATTATGATCCACCAGTATATGGACACCCCAGGATCAGTTGCACCATCAAACTCATGAAACAATATTACTGGTGGCCTGGGTTACACCAAGAAGTCATGGATTACATCAAGGGATGTGCTGACTGTCAAAGAATCAAGGTCAACACCAGGGCTGTAACATTACCACAGGAATGTTATGTGCAACGTGCACGTCACTAAGTCGCTCAGGCCGAGGTAACGGGATGTGAGGTAGTCAGTTAAGACTAAGTTCAATGATGAATAAGCACCACATGGTCTCCTCAGACACGTAGGTGGTAGTTGGGAAGTTCAGGGGTTCAAGCGCAAAGGCGAACCAAAGTTGTGCTCAAGCGAAACAGCAAGTGCAAAGTCGTTCGTGGATTGACAATGATGTGGTATTACACAAGAAGTCAAGTCTACTGTACAAGCTAGGTAGCGTGTGACTTATATACTAGTACAGGATGTTTGTACAAAACAAACATATGGCGTGATATGTGGGTTCTGAGCAAAAGCAGAACAAAGGTACTACTATAGTAAGAAGCATGGTGATTGCGTGGGGTCAGGTGCGGGTCAGCTGAGACCGGAGCACCGTGAACTTTGATATACAAGGAAGGGTGCGTAAAGATGTATCGTGCGGTGAAAAGATCATCAGAAATGGTTGGGCGCGTAAGGAGTTATGAGCATAATAAGGTGGGGCACGGGGACAAGAAGCAAGGAATGAGGGCGTCCAAGGAAAGAAGAAGAGAAATCGTGACATTACCCCCCTGTTAGACCTGAAGTCGCCACGACTTCAGTCACTGCCGACGTAATCGTACACATCAGCGCTGGGGTCGTTAGTTTTGTCATCTTGGTCATCCACCGGGCATACATGCCATCGGAGGAACAGGTACCTCCCACGCTCCCCACACCTCCTACACATCTCGTACTGTGGGCACTTGATCTCATCATGCCGCGCATCAAACCTCAGGCACTTCCCACACCAGCGGGGGCGTTCGGATGGCTCCTCAAAGGCGGGAGTGATAGGTGCAAGTCAATGAATGAGACAATTCTCAGATGTGTGAGCTCGGCTTGCACACCATGTGCATACCCCAGTTGGAGGTCGATTAGGGCACTTGCTCATCTTGTGGCCCCTCTTCTTGCATAAGTAACACTTACACCGCTTCTGAGTTCGACTGGGTCCATCCATAAGATGGGGCATCTCTGAAGGTCTGCCAAGACGTGGTACAAGAGGGAGCTCGGGGAAATAGTGGTGGGGGTGTACAGGACGAGTGGTGGGTTCGACAAATTTATCAGTGATGAGGGGGATGGCGCCTGCGTACTGCATGCGCTTCATGATGCCCTGTAGCTTGGCGTCTAGGTGGAACTGATCCCTCATGGCCTCCTGTTCGAGGCGCCGCAGGTCCACCCGTCACGCGTCCAGAGCGATCTTGTCCCCGAGGCACTGCCGCAACCTTGCAACCTCCGCGGACAAGCGGGGGTTTTTGAGCTTGCTCAGTACCTTGTTAATAGTGACAGCATGGGGGTCTTGCGGGCTGAAGACCGCAAGTTGGTGAGGGGAGATGACCAGGTGCATTGCCGATGGTCGAGGTGTTGACAGATAAACCTCCTGGCAGTAGCAAGGTTTCCCCATTCCCAGAGTCCCAATGATCTCCCAATAGTCACGGCGGTAGTAGATATACTTTGCCAGGACTTTCATGACATTGTCCTCGAGTAGGAGCATAAGGGGGAAGAAGAATGGTGTGTCGGGGGTGTTAAGAAAGAACTGGAGGCCAGGGTCGTCACACTCCTCGTCATCCCCTTCATCAATTGGCTCCTCATCGTCATCTAGAGATGTGAGCCGAGGGTCTGGTTGTACTTGACAAGGGGAGACGGCAGGTGTCAGCGAGTAGGGGTGAGGTAGTTCAGATGTGAGCTGCAACAAGGGGACAACTGGTGTAATGCCTGGGGGTGCCTCCAGGAGGGGTGCGACTGCAGGTTCTAACGGTGGTGGGGAGGATGGCGGGGGTGTGGGACTGGTAGGGGAAACGTTGAGAGCAATGGCAAGGACAGGGGTCAGGGGTCGTGAAGCAATGACTGAGTACAGCGTTCGGGATACAAATGGAGTGGGGATTCCCTCCAACTGCGAGGGGACCGTGAGTCGTTTGAGGATTAGGGCTGATGGGGGGCGAGGTCAGTCGTTGGCTGGGGCAGTGTTGTGGGGGATGGGAGTCATCATGGTGGATGAGGATTAGGAGGTCGCCTCCTGTCTCTTATAACTTTCGTCCCACTCCATCAGCCATTGGGTGTCGGTGATAGAAGTCGGTGATTACATCCAGTGCATGCTTGACGTGGTCAGCTGGCTCCCACGAGCTGTCACTCATGGGAAAGCCTTTCCACTTGACTAGGAATTGAAGTTTGCGCCCTCACCCATGGAGTCGCAACCCCATGATCTGCTCCACTTCGAATTCCTCTTCTCTGTCCACAAGATCAGGGGGAGGACGCGAGAAGTTTTCCCTGTGCAGCTCCGTCTCCTTATATGGTGTGAGGAGGTTTGCATGGAACACCAGATGTATCTTCCATGTGGTTGGTAGCTCCAACTCATACATCACTGCTGATAAGGCCTTCTTGATTCGGAAGGGACCATGACATTTGGGGGCCAGCTTTGCAGTGGGGTAGAAGGTTCTCAAGTTTGTCCCTTCCAGCCAGACCTGGGCTCCTTCAGTGTAGGGAATAAAGCGGCTTCTTCCCTTCTTCGCCATAAGGTTTTGCGCGTGTTTGATGCAATCTTGCGTGTGTTGCTGTCTTGTGGTCATCTCGTCTAAACGCTGGTCGACTGACAGTACTGGGGTGGGTTTTGCAACCCAAGTGGTTCGTGGTTCCCATCCCATAATGAGTGAGAATGGGGAGTGTTTCGTTGTAGCATTTGGCCAGGAGTTGTGTGCAAACTGTGCCACTGGGAGCGCTTCTGCCCAGTTGTCCTGTTGCACGTTGCTCCAATGGTGCAAGTATTGTTCCAGCCATTGGTTAGTACATTCTGATTGGCCGTCCGTTTGGGGGTGATATGCGGAGGAGATGTTTTGTCGTATTCTGAGTATACTGCACAGCCCCCTCATGAATGTGGATGTGAATCGTGGGTCTCTATCTGTGATGAGCTTGCGGGGTATTCTGTAGTGTGGGTAAACATGCTGGAGGTATAGCCACGCTACCCCTTTGATGGTGATGGCTTCGTGACAGGGTATAAAGATTGTGGCTTTTGAGTAGTTGTGATCTGTGATTGTGAGGATGGAGTCAAAGCCTTGGGATGGGGGTAGTTTTGTGATGAAGTCCATGGCAACAACTTCAAACAGTTCTGCTTTGGGGTCGGTAGATATGGGGAACAGGTGGGGTTTTTGTTGGTGAGGGTTGATTTTGTTGGCCTGACATATGGCACATCCTTTAACAGATTCTTCAACATCTTCTCGTATGGTAGGCCACCAATAGTCGCGTTGTACTAGTTCGCATGTATTGGCAATTCCGGGGTGGCCCATGCTCGGAGAATCGTGAAAGAAGGCGATTACCCCCCGCTTAAGATCATTGTCCCCGACAACGACTAATGCATCGTCTTTCCACCACAGCCTGTCATGCTGTTTGAGGTTGTGGTGTTCGGCCCATCATGCCGCTTCTTCCTTACCAGTGTTCTGAGCCACCCAGGACCAAATATCCATATCACATATTGACATTTGGGTGGCTCAGATGAACTGTTCAGCTGGTAGGACGGTGATGGCCGTGTTGTCCCCTTCGCCAGACTCATAGTCCGACTGCCTGGACAGGGCGTCTGCATGCGCGTTCTTCATTCCTGCTACATGTCTCAGAATAAAGTCGTATTCTGACAGCTCCAGGAATTCTCGTGCGATTCTCTGGTTGATTTTCCGGGGTTCCTTCCAATATTGGAGGTTGGCATGATTGGTGTGGATAATAATCTTATGGGGGGATCCTATGAGGTATGTTCTTCACACTCGTAGTGCTTTAACCATGGCTAGTAGTTCCTGATCGTAGATGTCGTAGTTTCGTTCTGTCTCTGTAAATGACTCGGAGTGGAATGCTACAGGGTGGAACTTTTGATTGAGACTTAATTGATTCAACACGGCCCCTACTGCGACGTTCGATGTGTCAACCTCTAGTTCGAATGGCTTTGCGAGGTTCGGGAGTAGGAGTACAGGTTCTTTGCATATGTGCTTCTTAATGTCTTTGAATGTGTTTTGCTGTGTGTCATCCCAGTGCCATTGGACATCCTTCTTTGTGAGGTCATGAAGGGGTCGGGCGAGTTGGGAGAACCCTCGTATAAATCTTCGGTAAAAATTGCAAAACCCTAGGAATGCGCGAACCTCCTTAAGGCTCTTCGGGGGTTGCCATTCTTGGATTCCTCGGACTTTGACGGGGTCCATTCACAGTCGTCCATGGCTGATAATAAGACCCAGATACTCAGTTTTGTAGACCTCAAACTCGCATTTTTCCAGCTTCATGTAAAGGTCATGCTCCTCGCAAAGTTGTAGTACTTCGTGGAGGACTCTGCGATGGTGGTCCTTGTCATCAGAGGTGGCAACAAGGATGTCGTCCATGTAGACAACGACCTCATTTGTCAGAATAAGGTCACAGAATATGGTGTCCATCATTGTTTGGAAAGTGGAAGGGGAATTGGTGAGGCCGAAGAACATGACACATGGTTTGAATAACCCTTGGTTGGTTTTGAACGCTGCTTTCCACTCATCCCCCTCTTGAATACAGACATTATTATACCCCCATCGAATGTCTAATTTCGAGTACAATCGCGTGGTTTGTATGTGATCGACGAGTTCAGGAATGAGGGGAAGGGGATAGTGGTTCTTTATGGTGAGTTCGTTGAGGCATCGATAATCTTGTACTGGGTGTAATTTCCCGTCTTTCTTCTTGATAAAGAAGAAGGGTGATGTGTAGGCAGACTTTGAAGGGCAAATGTATCCCTTCTCAAGTTGTTCATTCAGGAAGGCCGTGAGTGCCTCTCCTTCGCTTGCGGTTAGGGGGTACACTTTACAGTCAAGGGCGGCAGGCACGTCGGGAAGTAATTCGATGGTGTGGTCCCATATACGGGATGGGGGAAATTGATGTGATGCTTCTTTGCTAAACACCTTGCGGTGTGACCGATATTCTGGAGGAACCATTTCCTCAAATGTTTGGATTTGCTTCTTAGCCGCCTCCTGCTGTGCAAGTTCTGACACGGTGGTCTTTTTTCGCAGGAAGGTAATACTCGGCTCTGACTCTTCGCTCACAAACTTGTTCCCATGCCTCCTTGTCAAGCTCGTACACCTCTAGTGCTTTGATAGCAGCTTCTATGGCGTCGCTCTGGAGGTTCAGGCTGGAGATTACGACTGGTTGGAAGTTTTTGTTCAGTGTGGCATTTCTCCACTCTATCTCAGGCTCGAAGGCTGAGAACCAGGGGTAGCCCAGTATCGCCTCGTCCTTCCCTAGGTTGGTTACCAAGAAACGGAGTGTCTTCATGCGCTCACCAGTCCGCACCACCAATCAGTGTACTGGGTTATCGCACCGTCTCAGTTGTAAGTTCCGTCAACATTCCATATAGTGATAGGAACGGAGACAGGTCGGGTTCCAAGATGCGTTCGTTTGAGCAGTTCTGCACAAATAAAGTTGTTGGTTGCTCCAGAGTCCAATAGGACCTGTCATTTGGCCGTCGCGTTTGCAGATTTGAAAAGAACTGGGATTCGCATAGATCAATATCTGCTATAAAACACCCTTAACGCCTTTGCCCAGGCTGACGGGTTCAGGCATTTGGAAAATCCTTTCCTCCAAAAAGCTTCTCCACCAAGAGGTCCCACACCTCTTTTGGTTGAGCGGCCAGTGCTGCGATCTGAGCATCAGCCACTTCATCATTTGACAGTACACGGTTTGCTGATATGGCGACTCAAGTAACGAGGGGGGGAGGCAATACTGTGGGGGTAGTGGGGACAGGAGGAGGCGCCCCTCTGTTGCTTGTGGTCTGAGCAGCGTGAGTGCCTTTTTGTGGGCAATTACGTGACACATGACCTTTTTCTCTGCATTGGAAACATC
>JAKELG010000119.1:0-138593 GCA_021527035.1 Lactarius vividus
AAGGAACTCGCGCAGGAACTGCACACTTTTCTGTCGATCTCCAGTGAATTCCTTCGGGGCCTGTCCCTTCAGCGCCCCAGTATCTGCCTTGGTGGTCATAGTCGGAGGAACGGAAGTGAAATATGAAGTGATCGGGGGAGCGGGAGGGAGAACCTTAGAGCGAGTATGCGTCTTTCCTTTAGTATCTGGTTCTGACGACGACGAGCTAGAGTCTTTAGTTTCAGTCGTTCGCCACGTATGAGAGTCGTTAGTGGTATGGCCTAGAGTTCGCAAACCCCACAGAGACGGGTTTTCAACACGGCTAGAGTTATGTGTGTACCAGTCTCGTCCTTCGCCGTAGAGCTCGTACCAAGCGTCCTCAGCTTCAAAGAATTCAACGTCGATGGCCTGTCTGTCTCCGGCAATAAGTCGGTATCCTCTACCAGCTTCCCAGAAACTTCCTCCTCCGGACAAGTTATTGATATTCGGAGTTGTCCTGCGTACTACGACGCATCGTTCTGTATAGTCGTCGGGGTCAAGAGTGGGCTCGATGTATGCACGCTCAGAAGATGGTTTTGGGGTGAACAGCGTCGATCGCGCTAGCTCCAGGTTGGCTCCGCGGAGGCGCTATGCTGGCCTCACAGTCCGTGCCGCGTACAAGATTCAGCACCGCGCACTGCGAGCGCGGGTCCAGGGGTAGGTCTCAGTTTTTGTTACGTTCCGCCTAGGAACGTTCGGTGGGACAGCAGAGTTACGCCCGAGGGTTTAGGGCGGAACGAACGTGAACTCTGATAGTGATCTGAGTTAGAGTTCGTTGGGTGAAACGATGAGCAGACGTGTTAAGTCCACTTAGAGAATGCAAGAGATGAGTGGGTCGTCGCTTATGCACTCGCGATGAGAACAATCAGGACTTGGATTCGACGGTAAACGAAACTGAGACAAGGAGCTAGGCTACAACTACTGGCCTTTATATATCGTACAGACTGGTGTTTTTCAGGACCGTTTTCTGGGAGTCAACTATTTCCAATCGTAACTCGAGTGCTGGCAGCCACGTCAATTCTCCGAAGTTACCCTGTTTCAGTTACGCGTCACGGTGTCACGTGCACGTGACAACCATCGATTGAGAATTGCAGCGCAACATCTGTCCTCTTGAAGTCGCCTGAGCTCCATGCATCCAATAGAGCCTTTCCACAGGCTGTGTCGTTGTACACATCAAGTCTACCAGAGTTGTGATGTGCATGAGCTAGGTTCTCGGCCAGTTTCTCCTCTAAGTAGTGCATGAGCTTTGCTGTTGCTGGAGAAGCGTAGAATGCCTGTATCACAGGCCCAATTGGGATCGTAGAGAAGCGTTTGCATGACTTTCTAGTACCAGGGATATACTGGGAGGTGCCGCAACGTGGACACAACTCAAGAAGCCCATAAGGCCCAGTGTACGCGATGCAAGAGTCGGGACACATGTCATGTTCAATGGGTACAACACCTGAGAGCCATTGAAGTCGTCGCTTCACCTGATCATATGACAGAAAGGCACTGTCAGGGTTATTCAGGAGCTCAATGCGCCGCATAGTGTCATAGTGATCCCGGGAGGCGGACGAGTTATTGATGAAGTGCCTTAGTGAGCGCAGGAGAGGGGATGGATCCTCTAGAACATGCTCTGGTTCTGGACTTCGCAGTCGCTCGATGTCATCGAGTTCCATCCCAGTATCCTCAAGAACAGCTGTCCTCAGAGCGTCGATGAAATGCTGTGTCATCTGCAGGTCTGGGAGTCTAATTGGGTGGTCGGAGCCTATGTTGAACTCGCTGGGCTCAATAGGATCCGGCTGGATGGCTTCCTGGTCAAGGCCATCCGTCCCCGAGTGCTCGTGTGTCTCAAAGTTTGCTGGTCTATCAGAGTTCTCCAAGTCTTCTTTGACAGCAGTGTAGGGTTCCTGAGAATCGCTGTCAGTACCAGGAGCACCAGCGTAGGGATCTTCTTCCATTGGCATGACAGGCTCATGCTCACGCATCTCAGGATTTGCTGGTCCAGCAGAATTCTCTTCAATAGCGACATGTAGTTCCTGAGTATCACCACCAGAAGCACCAGTGTAAGGACCTTCTTCCATTGACATGTTGGGTTCCTGAGGAGGAGAGACTGAGGGAGGCTATGAATATAGAGTCATTTCAAGTCCAAATGGGTCACCGTTATGTACAATACCTGTTCGCGTGTCCGAGATCGTAGTCTGTTGGTTGGTGCCAGTGAGCTCCGCCTCGGAGCAATGTCATGATTGATAGTGCGAAGATAGTCGCCTAGATGTGTATCCAAGATGCGCTGATGGCGGGCATTCTTTCGACTAGGCATGAGGGAACTTGATATAATCGGGCCACAGTACACGCCAGCAGTTCTTTCCCGCAAATACACTGACGCGCATATAGAGTTGATTGATATATGGTGCCCAACTAATCTCACCTTAGACAAGATAGCACAAATTGAGGGTATATTGAAGTGAAATCAAATCGAAAATGAATTGTCATATGGACGCGTCTCGTACATAATCACCCTAATCGACAGACTTCCCACTGGGCATCATTCTTGATCACCATCTCAACATCTTCATCCACTGCCTCATATTCGTGATCCCCTTGGTGATCCCAGAGCAACCTTCACAGCTTTGTGGCTGGATTGGCGCGTTGCAGGGTTCCAAGCACGGTTCTATGCTTTTTTTTTTTTTTTTTTTTTTTATCGATTTATATCCCGGAGCAGTATTTTAGTACAAAGCCGGTGCTACGGACTACTTGTTACTCTGTGCGGAAACCAAACCCTCAGTAGATCCCTCAACTTTATGAGTGCGCCACTTCCTATATACGGATTAACAGTAAGGGCGAAACCTTGCAGACCTGCGTGCGACACCTTAGGCCCTATTGGGAATTCGATGCAGTAAGGACGAGAGTAAGTAAGCAAGATCGTCACGATAGCTTTTTATGGAGAGGTATGTAATGTCCAATTAAGGGCATAGTGTCCAATTAAGGTCACGGGTGGTGTCGTGGGGTTAGTGTTTGGTGTGGACCCTCCCAGAGGGGCCAAGGTAAGTTCAGTAGTAGTGTTATGTAAGGGGACGGGTTAGGTCCCCCAGGTGCGGTCTCCCAGCCAGTCTGTGCGTGTGTCATCCAAATCCTCATCCCTACCTCCCACGCCTTCATCGCGCCTTCCTCACCTAATCCAGCTCTAGGCTGGTCCTTCCGCTCCGTCATGGACCCTCTTGGGCTCGGCGAGTTTGCTTTCGATGCCGTACTTGGGTCCCTGGTCCCTTGGTTACATCACCTACTTCGGTTGGGGGCCCTAATCCCTTCCTTTTTGGATCGACCTAAGGGGGGGACTTTCACATTACTGGCTCCGCTTGCAGGGTGTGTTCCAATCGGGGTTGGTCGGGGCTTCGAAACTGGAGGTCGGGTTGGTCGGATTGAATCGGGAAATGGTGCGGGATTGTCAGAGATGGAATCGGAGAACTGGGTATGGGGTGGGTTGGGGTTGGGGTTCTGTGGGATGCCGGTGGTGCGCCAGCAGAGCCCGGGGTTGGTGGCCAGGTTAGGGCCGGTGGGGTTCAGGTGGGTTGTATCGTGGGTTGCGGGTGGCGGTATGGACAGACCGTCGAGATCCGAGTTGGCGTGACCAGGTCACGAGGGTTGAGTAATGACAGCCCCTGTCAGGAATATTGCCTGAGCGAGGATTGAACCCGAGGGCTCGCACCAAGCTCTCCTGAGCAGGGTGGGGGGTGGCAGCAAAGCCCGGTGCACCATCCACCCCCCCACGGTTCTATGCTTACACTAGTAACTAGTATGTCCATTCGCCTCATGTCAACTTTTCTAAACCCTCGTTTGTTGAGACGCGACTGATTCAAGTCACATGTCTCGTGGGATATGATTGAGTCATTCCCTTCCTTATACGGTATCTGACCCTTATGGTTAGATTATGGACTTCCGGACTTGTACGGACCGGTTATTGTTTATCTTTATTTTGTAGTTCCTTATAAGGTTCTCCTTGTTCTTATTGTTAAGATACCGATCACATCCGCATTAGGCGGTTTCATTGTTCTCTGCCCTCCAATGGCATTTCTCCCTCTGGCGCACAGACCAGGTGTATTTTGTTTGAGTCACCAGTGCGCACAGACCATTATTAGCTAAGCGTCCTGTATATAAGGACTGCTGTTTTCGCCCTCACACTTCAGAGTTTCTTCAACCTCTGAAGTGTAAGTTCCCTTTACTACTAAGCCTCTCTACCTTACGCTGACACTGTAGTAGATACTTTTGTCCTTTAGGTGTGTAGCGCTGCTATAGAGTTTCTTCAACCTCTGAAGTATACTTTTGTCCTTTAGCCGCTCTTGCTTTATCTCGCTGTTAGTGCTGCCAGCTCAACAGGTTATGGGCCCTGAACGCTCATACTAACAGCCGTGTTCCAGATCTACCTCGTGTCACTTGCTCTCTCTGCATCCACAACACTTGTTCTCTTATCTCCCACTGAGTGAGCATCCTCTATCCTCTTCCTTCGACACATTCCTTTCTTGTCCACCGGCATTATTTAAATGTCGTGCCAATACTGGCTAGCCTTCATATGAAGGTTCTCGCGAAAGGCGCTAGGGAGCTGTTAAGTCAGCAGACGCGACCTTAAGTTCCCCTGTGCGCATTTCCTCACTACTTATTTTCTGCCTCCCGGTTTTCGTCCGGATTTATTAGGCCAATAGGGGAAGACCCTTGCGGCTATAGGCCACCCTAATGGTTGGGAGATACTCGGTTAATACCTGGGTCTCTTTAAGGGGTGTGAAGGCCTGGTTAATAGTCAAACCCAGAAGTCCTTCCCTCTGATACAACTAGGGGTCGCTACTATAAGTAAAAGTACTATACATCAGTGCTAAGACCCTTATTGGTCTGGTCTAGAGACTCCACAGACGGCAATTGGAAATGATGTTGGAGTTGATCCTCATCTTTCCTCTTGGAACTCGCTGTTGGCTCCTCTCTAGGGCACTGCCCCTCTCAGGGCTACCAGTGAACCTGAGTAGCCCCTGAGGACTGCCTAAAGGTTAGGACACGCTCTCCGGGAAATCCTTCGCCGGAAAGTACCCCAGACGTGACTCTGCTTGACCCTGACTAAAGCTATCACTAAGACTGCTTGCCCTCCTTGCAAGGTCCATGTGGTAACAGGCTAGTCCTGAGAAGGGGTCTAGTTTACACTACCTAGTACTTTTTACAAGTTGGCACTCGAAAGTCGCACACTTGGGGCGTGACACCTTGAGTGTTACGGAGTATAGCGCTCTTATGGCTGGATCGCTACCTTTCCTACCAAGATCTGGACTGGTTCTGACTGCTCCTCGGAACCAGATTTTAACACTCAAATATCTCAAATGGCTCAATTCACTCTTGTCTTCCCTCCCTCCGTTCAGCTCGCCAAGTTGGACGGAACTAACTGGCAGTCCTGGGCACAAACTTTTACCTCACTCATGTTGATGAATGGTTGCTCCAGGCACCTCACACATGATAACCCCGGTGCAATCCCCCAGCACCCAGCCCTGGCAGCTGGTGTTGCCGGGCCCACCGGGCCTACAGATGCAGGACTTGCCATGATAGCCCTGTGGCAGAAACAAGAGGAGGTCATTATTGGCCTCTTATATCTGTCTGTCACAACGGAGGTGTTGTCTGGGATAACCTCCCAAATCCTCTTCCCAACTGTCCATGACAAGTTCGAACAGTTGGAGGCCTTATATGGTGCGGTTGGCTCTATGGCCACTTTCAATTTATGGGTTGGCTTGGTAAATACCAAGCTGCAGGAAGGACATCCCTTCCTCCCTCAGCTCCAAAAAATGCTGGACCTGAGGAATACCCTTCAGGAGAATGGGATGGCGGTCTCAGACATGCAAATGTCTTTCATACTTCTAGACGCCCTCCCTCCTTCCTATTCTACTATCGCCGGCACCATACTGGCCACTGGCCCCCCTGCCAATCTACTTCCTCAAGACCTGATCAATAGGTTCATCAATGAGGAATCACGACTATCCGGTCCCTCCGCCACCCTCAACAAGGTGGCTCCCATCAACCGGGCCTCTGGTTCGCGCCCCCCAAAGGCGCAATCATCGCCCAATTCCGGCAGTTCCGCTTCGGCGGATATTATCTGCCATTACTGTCACAAGCCCGGCCATAAAAAGCCGGACTGTTTTAAATTAAAGAGGGACCAGGAGAACGCCAAGAAGGGGAAGGCTGGGCAGCTGAGGAAAGCTGCCCAAAACCTCATTGTCGCCGCGCCAGAGGCTATTCCGGCAGATAGATTAAACTCTACAGTACCAATACCTAAGAGCCGCCTATTTACCATAGTAAACGGCTCTGGAAAAATAGAGGAGGTGCATGAAGCACCTCAGGTTTCCCTTTATATGATGCGTGACAAAACCACGCATATAGAGTCAAGATGGATGATGGACAGTGGAGCATCAACACATTTTACACCATACATTGAAGACTACGATACCTATACTCCCCACGAAGGTATCGAAGTTCTGCTAGGAGATAGCTCTCTGTTAAAGAGCGTTGGAACGGGTACTATAACAATCCGAACCAACAGAGGTTACGACCTCAAAATCTCCAACGTGTTGCACCTCCCAAACACGCATTCGCGCATCCTCTCCACAAGTGCCCTGACAGAAAAGGGCGCATTAGTTTCTTTTGACTCTACCTCCTTTGCAATTCGCTACAAAGGGGAAACCATAGCGGAAGGACACAAGGCTGCCAATTTATATTGGCTTGACAGTCATAAACTAAACACTGTCAAAGCACCTGCATCTGCCAGCCTTGATGTTTGGCATAAGCGCATGGGACACATGTCCAAAGAAGCGCTGAAGACGCATGCTCCTGAGGCTGTAAAAGGCCTCATTATAAACAATGAACCAGAGGAGGCGGGACCATGCCATGGTTGTGAACTTGGCAAATCCACCCGCCTTCCCTTCCCTGCTTCTATGAAGCGTGCCGAGGATCACCTCGAGATCGTCCACAGTGACCTAGTGGGACCCCTTCAGAGTAACTCTATTCAGGGGAACAAATACTTCGCCACATTTATAGATGACTTCTCAAAAGCAGCAGTCGTCATCTTTATGAAAACCAAGGACCAGTTTAAGGACGCCTTCTTACACTATAAGGCGTGGGCTGAAAAACAACTAGACAAGCCCATTAAATCCTTACACTCTGACCGAGGTGGCGAATATGTCAATCACGATCTGAAGCACATACTTCTGGAAGCAGGCATTGAGCATCGTCTCACTATGCCTTATTCTCCACAACAGAATGGGAGAGCCGAGCGTTTTAACCGAACGGTCATGGAAAAAGGCACTAGCATGCTTCATCATGCAGGCCTTAGCCTCGGTTTCTGGGAACAAGCAGTTGAGACTGCTGTGCACATATATAATCGCACTCCCACTCGTTCTAATAAGTGGAAAACTCCGCTAGAGCTCTGGAATGGTACGGTTCCGGACGTCTCTTACTTTAGAGTATTTGGCTGCAAAGCCTACTATCACGTACCAGAACACAACCGGCAAAAATTAGATCCCAAAGCAAAGGAGGCCGTGTTTGTGGGCTATGAAGCCCTTTCTAAGGGCTACAAATTATGGGACAAACATAGCCGACGCTTCGTCTCCTCTCGAGATGTAACGTTTGACGAGAGCGTTTTTCCGTCCTGAGGTGACCTGATCCCTCACCAATATACCACACCAGTGCCGGAGCAGGAGGTAATTGACTCCACCGGCGGTACAATTTATATAAGAGTGCTTGATCAGCCTCTACCAGCTGTTGCCACAGCACCTCAGGTGCTGCCAGTCAATGTGGCCCCGCCTACTATACAGGTGCCGGAGGAAGCCCCTCCGCAGGAACAACAGCCTAGCACCCCACCCAGCACTCACCCAGCTCCAGAAGACCAGACTATATATCAGACCCCACCCTCTGCACCCCATACGTCTACCCCTCCTCGTCCTTCGCGCTCTAGGCGTAACTGGCCACCCATGGTGACCCAGCCGATACCTGCCCCTAATTTCAATAGGGATATCAGTCCTCCTGCCGAGACTCCTAGGAGTCCAAGGACTGAGCAGGTATCTTCGCCTCCTCGCCCTAGGCGGAGCACAAGGACGAGGCGTCAGAATCCTCGCTATTACAATGAGGACAATGACGAGTTTATACAGGGAAGCAGTAGGCTTACTATGATGGACTTGCTGAATGCGGCAGAGGCCCCTGGCTATAGGGATCCTCAGACGTTCAGGCAAGCCATGGAGTCTGAATACGCCGACCAGTGGCAAGAGGCATGCCAGTATGAGCTGGACGCCTTGGATAAGCTACAGGTCTGGCGGCTGGAACCCCTTCCTGCTGGAAGGAAGGTGGTGAAGTGCAAGTGGGTCTTTAAGAAGAAAGCGGATGGACGCTTTCGTGCTAGGCTCGTGGCAAAAGGGTTCACCCAACTAGAGGGGGTGGACTTTGACGAAACCTTTAGTCCAGTCGCCCGATTTGAGTCCTTGAGACTATTGTTGGCGTTAGCCACTCTGGAGGATTGGGAGATCCACCAGATGGACGTCAAATCGGCTTTCCTTCATGGAGAACTGGACGAGGAAATCTACATGGAGCAACCCGTAGGTTTCGTCACAGTTGGCCAAGAACACTTGGTGTGCCGGCTTCAGAAAGCCCTTTATGGTCTGAAGCAGGCTTCCCGCGCGTGGAATCTACAGTTCCATGGAGTTCTTAGTGAACTCGGCTTTACGCGGACGTACTCTGATGCAGGAGTATACGTATATCATCTCCAAGAGGGGGGTGATGTACTTTTCGTCATCTTATATGTAGATGATATCACTATACTGGGCAACTCATCAGATAAGATCAATGATCTGAAGGCATCTCTATCAAGCCGATATGAGATGACCGATCTGGGAGAGATTGAGTCATATCTCGGTGTTAACATCACCAGAGATCGTGCTAATCACACTATGACCATCAACCAGTCAGATTACATCTCCGATGTAGTTGAAAGGTTTGGAATGAGGGATTCCAACCCAGTATATACCCCTCTTCCCTCTGGCGCGGAGGCTCACTTGATCAAATACGAGGATCAAGCCTCTACTTCTGAGATTAAGAAGTATCAACAGATAATTGGGTCTCTGCTATATGCGCAGATTGGAAGCAGACCTGATATCTCCTTCGCTGTTGCGCGCCTCAGCCAATTTGCTTCCAATCCCTCTCAGCAGCACCTGCGCCTTGCCAAATACGTGTTAGCATACCTTAATACCACAAAGGACTACGCGTTGCGCTACTCTGGAGGGAATGGTGGAGAAGGCCTTCATGGCTACTGTGACTCTTCTTGGGGTGACCAGGAAGATCGCCACTCCACCACAGGCTACGTCTACTTACTTGCAAATGGTGCTATCTCATGGTGCACCAGAAAGCAAAAGACGGTAGCACAGTCCACCACGGAAGCTGAGTACATGAGCCTCTCCGAGGCTGCAAACCAGGCTCAGTGGTACAGGACTTTCCTAGAGGAACTGGGGTACGAGGTCTCCTCCCCCATACCTCTTCACTGTGACAATAAGGGTGCTGTAGACTTAGCCCTGAACCCAGTCACAGGGAGACGGTCCAAACACATCCCCATCAAACACCACGCTGTTAGGGAGTATGTAGAAAACAAGGTGATACACCTGATACGTACTCCAACGAAGGACATGGTAGCAGACGGACTTACTAAGTCTCTACCAAGGGAAACCTTCGAGAAGCTGGTTAATGATGTTGGGTTGGTGTAGATTTGGAGAGAATAGATCGTGGAAAAGGATCCACATCTATCAGAAATTCGGGTTGATGGACCTTTTATAAGGTTGCCGATGAAGTGTCAAGGCAGAATAAGATCCGTTCTTATCCCTGCAGAAGAGAGTCCTTTCTCTCTGTCTTATATGGAGTTCTACCCTGCACTTCAAAAAGTTGTCCTTTATGACACATGAAGTAAAGGTGTTCATGGGATCTCAATCCCGAACTCCTATAAGACTCTTGCACAGTTCTTATGTTGAGAACTTGCAAAGGACTCTCACACAGTTCTTATATTGAGAACTTGTTGAAACTTGACACACGCTCTCATCACCATCTACCACCTATTCTTATCTCCAGAATGGACTGCCTCGATCATGGAGGGATGTTGAGACGCGACTGATTCAAGTCACATGTCTCGTGGGATATGATTGAGTCATTCCCTTCCTTATACGGTATCTGACCCTTATGGTTAGATTATGGACTTCCGGACTTGTACGGACCGGTTATTGTTTATCTTTATTTTGTAGTTCCTTATAAGGTTCTCCTTGTTCTTATTGTTAAGATACCGATCACATCCGCATTAGGCGGTTTCATTGTTCTCTGCCCTCCAATGGCATTTCTCCCTCTGGCGCACAGACCAGGTGTATTTTGTTTGAGTCACCAGTGCGCACAGACCATTATTAGCTAAGCGTCCTGTATATAAGGACTGCTGTTTTCGCCCTCACACTTCAGAGTTTCTTCAACCTCTGAAGTGTAAGTTCCCTTTACTACTAAGCCTCTCTACCTTACGCTGACACTGTAGTAGATACTTTTGTCCTTTAGGTGTGTAGCGCTGCTATAGAGTTTCTTCAACCTCTGAAGTATACTTTTGTCCTTTAGCCGCTCTTGCTTTATCTCGCTGTTAGTGCTGCCAGCTCAACATCGTTTATCCCTCATCCTACATATATACCCCTTTGTTCGAGTGCATTGTCATCGTCTATCTCCGTGCCCACCCAGCGTACTCCACAGTGAAATCACCATCACTACGCCGCTCGTGTACGTTTCTTTTCTTTTCTGTTATAGTGTACTCGTCTTTGTCTCCCTGCTGGTCCGCCATACGATACAATCACCTTGGCCTTCCCCTCACTAGGCCTCACTTGCGGCTCTTTGCTTCCCTCTTTGCTGCCTCTTGTTTTGTCTCTCTGCCGTCGCGTCCCGTTCCCGTTCTCCTCGCGTCCTATCTCGTTTGCCCTTCCCTTATCACTACTCACCCTTTCCCCCGTTCTCCGTATCGTTTCGATCCTACGTACTGGGTTTCTCCTTCTGCGCAAACCACCTCTTTCTTGCTGAATATATCTGCACCGTGTCGCCTACGCCTCCCCCCTTGATCCCAGCGCAAGTCAGGTTCGATTGATGACACCCCAGCACCAAGCTCTCAAGACTGCTACCAGTGGGCTCAGGCGTCGTCGTCCTATAGCCTCGTTCTGCGGCCTCTGTCGGCTCCTGACCAAGACCTGCTAGCCCGATCCCTCGCTTTCGGTTCGAATCGGGGTCGTTCGCTCTCGCTTCCACAACTTCGCTCCCGTTTCCGTTTTCCTTCACTCACACACCCTCCCCTGTCCTCTCCCCCTAGGCTTCTGAGAAATCTGTCACATTGTCATTTTGAATTGCGTTGAGAATCCCTTGAGGCGGCCCACTTTCTCTAATCTTTGTAGTAATTCAACTTCTGGGCCAACGCTCCATTCATTGGTGCGGAGCAGACAAGACGAAGTGGGGATAGTTTCCATCGGAAGATGGTCCTCCTCGGTTCCCAAAGCAACTGAATCGCTGTCGCTCGCAGCTGTCCAAGCCGACAGCTAAATCTGCGCGATCTTGATCTGGAAAAGATGGAAGGCAGAGTCATCATTGGCACATGCAGGGAAAGAAGCAGATTTCTCCAGATTTCATGACATCTCAGCGTTTTGAAGTTGCGGCAGGCTTCCTTCGTCGGCCGTGTCCTTTTTCTCGTCATCTCAAACCTGCCGATTTTCCGGCTCGGATCCACGACACCCTCGAAGTTTGTGATATGTGGTCTTTCCATCACTAGTATCATCCATCCCGCTGAAACCTCTTTCGCACTTTAGCCACCCTTCCCCAAGCCGACAAAGAAGTCCTCGAATACCGCTGTCTTCTGCAACCGTCACCTCGATCAGATCCTCATCACTCGACTCTTTTTCGGCGGTTGACACGCTGCGAAACAATTGTTTCGAATTATCAGATCAGAAAGGCAACCTCGACAAATCCATCACCCATCTCACAGAAACAGTTCTCCTATTCCAACCAAGCCAAGATATGGTCCATATGTTCTTTTAGCTTGCATCTATCCTCCTCTCACGCTTCTCATCGGAGTGGATCAAACGCACCTGGTTATGACGTTCTTCCGTGCCGCGCTGCATGCCTTGACGGGGCTAGTTGGCGCGTATGGGTTAGTAGCATAGTATATGGTACGTACTTCGTGCGTACTACAAGTGTATTGATCTTCCCTGCTACTGTAAGGCCACAGCCGGGACTTTTTCAGAAATGTCAGTATCACACCTTGGGTTCCCCTGCCTTTGGCTCCGGTTGTCGCGCGGATTCCTACTCCTCCCGTCCTAACTCACTCGTTCTCGCCGTCTCTGTCTCAATCTTGTCCATATATTTTCGACCTAATCCTTCGCTCCCTCAGGCTTGTCCTCTCACGTTCTGATGATTCTGCCATTGGCGTCCCTCGCCCTCGCTACTAGGTGGCTAACTCACCAACCTCTGTCCGCATCGCCCTCGTCGTCTGTCCCCTCGTGTCGATATTTTTTCGCATTGTCACCGTTATCAACTCCTTTACTCAGTGCACTCCGCCGTGCAATCTCCATCACCCTACCACTCTTTTTCCGGAGCGTATGCGCGACCCTAGCTCACGCGTGTTTCTTTTTCCTCGGATTCTACCCCTCGCTTACTTACGGCTCCCTTTGAGCGAGCATATGTTATTTGTTCCGTTTCCTTGGGTCCGCTTCCTCACCGTCGCGTTTCCTTACTTCTCATCTCTCCCCATCTACTTATTTATACTTGCCGTCCGGAACCAGGCACTTGCTTTCCTCCGGATATAGCGACTGTAAGGACTACGTCCTGGGTAGGCTCGGAACGATATTTGACGGTTAAGTACTTAATTACAATGCTTGTTATATATACTTGACACGCGTACGAAAACGATCATCCAATCTATGCCTCTACCTTTGCGTTAAACGATTCCGTCTGTGTCCGCGTCCGTGCTCCCGTGCACTCCTGTTTCCCATTATATTCTCTCCATCTACGTTTCCCTTTGGGTCGACCCTATACTCGCATAACTATCTACACGACGGCTCCACTGGATGCGGCTTCCTCATACGTACATTATGCACGTAATTCGACCAGGCCAATGGCGGAGCTGGGAAAACGCCAACAACTCTCGAACACAAACTTTTTGGGCGCTTGCACACAGGTGTGATAAGATAAGCCAACGCCCCCCCATACGGCACGTATCAATACGACCAAACAGCGATTTATTTTATATATTACCAACTGTCCAGGGTTAGGCTGCGGACTGCACGTCTTCGGTCGATAGAAAGGCTTGGTTTTACTGATATCGCGGGTGGCCTTAATTCGTTTCGAATATTTCGATGATAGGTACCGGCTTCCTCCGCGTACACAAATCACCTCTTCCCTGTTGAATAGATGTCCTATCCCGCCCATATCCTCTCTCAGTATGACCTCTGCGCAACTCAGTCGAGTTCAATCGATGACACTCTCAGGGCTATGTTCGCAAGACTGCTATCAATCGGCCCAAGCATCGCCGTCTTCTAGAATCGTTCCGCGGCCTCGGTCGGCTCCTGGTCTCGGCCTGATGCATGATCTCCTCTCAGGAATCCGCTCCGCCTGTCTGGAACTAAGTCCATACACTGTATCGCCCATGTCACGATAAATCTGATCGCAAACCACCCTTTGCTACACATAGCCTGTATGTCATTCTCACGTAGCTCGCATCTATCCTACAGATTCTGGACGCGATCAAACAACAACCGTAATATCCGGTATGAGTACCCCGCGACCAAGTACCAGTATGGTCACTCCGCGATGCCATTTACGATCTGAACTAGGTTCCCCTTTAGATAAGGCGTAAGCACGAAAGACGTATCCACTATTTAGACAATTCACTCACATACGATCACGCGCCGTAATGAACAAAGTTGACCCATCGCTCTAGCGTAATCCCTCGCTTCTTCCGTAGCTTCTTCACCGCGAACTGAAGCGCCCTCGCCGATCTCTCATAATATGGCATCCCCCCCCGGCCTGTACTCTCCGAGAAAATCGATTTGTAGAAATGCTTAGATAAGTCTGCACCGTCCGTATCGGCCATCGCCCACATCGTCCCGATGACGCTCCGGAAGCCACAAAATTGCATTGCAGATGCAAGGTGCAGTCCTTCGTCGGCGATGCTGTCTTCGGTCAGCTCGGCAGTGTGACAGGCAGAAAGGAATGCAAATTCCGCGGTGGGAAGTTGAGATCGGACGATCTCGAGTAGGGTGAGATTGTCTCCGTGAAGTTCGAACGAGGCGTCGAATGGTTTCCCTATCTCCAGTAACCCATGGCACACGAAATGTGCGAAGCGATGAACCTTGAGGCCCTCTACTATGGTCTCAGGCGTCGCCGTTGCTGAAACGAGCGTCGTCACTGACGATCCGACGGCTTGTACGGCGTCGATCTCGCCCCATGCCCCATGGAGTGTTTCGGGCTGTGCTACAAGAAGTAACGAAGGCTTTTCAGGTGTTATAGGTTGCGAGCGAGATTTGCGAGATTCAATGAGTGCAGAGAGCGTTGGGGTATAAGAAGAGATGTACAAGTCCATGAAGTACAGCCCGTCGCTATCGCCGGACGGAATTGGACCCATCGCATGGAGGGGAAGAGAGCAGAATGCAGACGTTGGGCACCACCAAACACGAGATTTCTCCGGAATTTTTAACTGGCGGAATCTGTCGATGACCGGTTTTCCCACGAGCTCGTACAGATCTGCGAGGACAGAAGCTAGATTGTGACCGTAGTCTTCTGATTCGAGACCCTTCTCTTTTCGGACGCGCAATAATCGATCTTTGAGTCCGTTCGCGCGAGCGTAGAAGTCGGACGGAGTAGAGATGACGGAAGGAGGTGAATCTTTGAGGAGAATGACGATGTCCGAGCGCCATTCGGAATGGTTAATGATGACGACGGGACCACGTGCTGCAGCAGAATTAAGGGCATCAAATGATGGCTGCCTTAAGAAATTCTTCAGGCCTGGAAGGGATTGTATATGAGAGATGAGAAAGTTACGCTCATCTATAAGTTTCCGCTTCGTGGTAACAAGACTACCAATCGGGTCCATCCCCTCGCGGTCTCCAGTTTCGGTTTCGCTATTGCCCATCTCATCGCTCTCGCTCTGCGCGACGGACATCGTCACCGACTCAAGCCTCCGATTGATGGCGGCGAATTTGTCTGCTAAGACCGGGTCAGCTACATGGAGTTGGTCCGTGGAAGTACGGAGGCCCCGCATTTCGGACCAGAGCAATGCTCTTCCTCGTTCCAGAGTCTCTACGGCGTGTTTGTGTAGATCCGACTCGATCTGATATGAGGCATAGTCCGGCGGCAACCCCTCTAATTCTCTCGGCGCATTAACAAGGCGGAAATGCTGGGTATGCAAAGTTGGAGTGAAAACGAGAGTTTCTTGCATTAATGACATGGTCGTCTCATACGCAGCTGAGATTGAGGAGTGTGCATAGAGCCGTGCGTAGTGTGCCCACGCGTATGAAATCTTGAATCGGCGGAATACTTCCCCAGATTCATCATTCGCGAGTATGGGGGCGAGTTGCATAGCTTCCTCGTAGTGCTGCCTAAGACCCAACCAATCAGTGCCACGAAGTAAAATATTAAATAGTCCACGTCCTGCTTCAAAGTGGATCGCTTTCGGGGCTGATGCTTTGCGAAGGTCATGATACGCTGTAATTGCTTCATCGAGGTAATCTGGCTTTTTGGTGCGAATGTACCCTTCCCTGAGAATGCTAGCGAACGCTATAGCGGGGAACCACGAAAATAGGAGGTTTGAGTTCGGAGGAGGGAGTAATGTTCGGGCGCGCTCGACCGCCACATCTACATCTGTTATCTCCTCATTGCAAATCGCAAAGAGGATTTTATTCAATAGCTCAGAGTTCTCTAACGTCCGATATCCGGAGTTATTATCTGATTTCCCATGCTGTTGGCGCGAAGTCTCGCTCACGGGTAATAAAAAGGGACGCCAAACGTCTGCGTTCTTGAGAGGGATTCCTCGAGAGTCCCCAGTAACACCAAAGTAATGCGAACGTTGCCAGACATAGATGTTCAATAAGCCAGCTATATGAGTGCTGTCCTCGTCGGGAAGAGAAGGGAGGCGGAGTAGGACACGAAGGCGGTGAATGGAATCTTCCAAATACTCCGGAGTCACGTAGGAGTTCAATCGAGCTGCCACGAGATCTACGATTAACCCTACGACGCCATCTTGAGTCTGAACATCTTCAGGAGTGATAGCAGCGACAATTTTGTCCGCGATGGCTATCGCCTCTTCATAGTCGTCGATCACGTGGGTTGTCTGGAAGCGAGCATCGAGACAACAGGCGAGCGCAAGGGAGACTTGCAGGTCCGGTTTGAGTGCCGTTGCCTCTCGCAGCATTCGAATGACTTTGTCGGCAACCTGTTGTGTATCTCTTCGACGGAATATCTCGGTCTTGTTAACAGCAGCAATGAAAGCCCCAATGGCGTCCCTTGACTCATGTGTCAAGACATCCGACTCCGAGGCGAGGACTTCGGGGATGAGGGCCACCATCTCCTCCATATCGGGCATTATATCGCCAGATCCAAACTTCAAGTTATCGGCTAGCACTTGAATCAGGAGTGACGTGAACTGATCACGTGAGATGTCGAAGGCGTCAAGTGAGTGGAAGTTATCCCGAAGATAGCGACAATATTTGAGTGAGGATTTGAGGTCCTCGGGTTGCTCATACCGCGAGAAGCGAACATTGAGGTTATAAGCAAGATGGAAGAATCCAGAGACGACTTCTTTACTCGGTTGGAACGGGAAGAGAACAAGTTTTGTGAGGCGGGTGATGAAGTTGTCGAGGATCTGTCTCTGTTGAAGAATTGTGTTGCGCATAGAGTGTAGTTGCGCCAAACGCCTGAGGCGAGCAGGGCGATGAGGATCAAGCTGAGCTGATGACGAGAGAAGTCTGAGGGTTTCGGAGATTTTGTACTCGACCTGGGGAAGAGTAACTAAAGAACGAATATAATGTCAACCACAGGAGATGATCGGTATTGGTAAAGTCAAAAATCTGATGCAGTCTTGGGACTCACATTCATGATTTGGTTCTGGGGCGGCCATTGGTATCAAAGTGAACACTCGCAAGCAAAGGCGATAGAAGGAGGTCTGCCTCGCGGCTGCGAGGATATTTCTGGAAATGCGGAAACGATTGTGCCTTTGTTTACAAGGCTCCGTCAAAGTCGGGCGTCATCCATTTCTTTGTAGCGGAACACTATGCGGTCGCCATCACCACCCTGACATTCTGACGGGGGAAAACTTGGGATAAAAGCTGCTATCTGGTCTCACGTATGTTTCCTTTTCCTCTACTTTAATCTATCATGATAGTCCGCTCGTCTTCTGCCTTGCATAGTTACTGTACGATACAACCTCTTTGACCCTTTCCCCCTCATGGGCCATCTCTTTCACACTTCTGAGTCTTCCTGCACTGCTCCTACTCTCCCCCCCCCCTTTTTTTTTTCTATATCCATATTTATTCCGGGATACATAACAGAGTTACAGACCGGTCGTGGCGAGAACCACCACATTTAAGAAACACATTGAGCCTTTAGTATAGTAAAGGTGCCCCCGAGTCATAGTAGGTAATGATACGAAACACGATTGCGAAGTCACGAGTCGAATCACAGACATGCGGAGAGAGGGTAGCAGAGAAGGCGAATCAACACCTGAAGTAGAAGCGCACGAAGCGTTGTTTATGGTATGTGCGGTTTTATCCGCTCGTTAGTCGTGACCACGTGAGACACCGTGGACCGTCAGAGGAACAAACCTCCAGTGTATGCCTTACCTAGTCGGGTTCAGGGGGCACGGGTATGGGAGGACCAGATTTCGGCATTGAGAGTGCGCGAGTCAGGTCGAAGAATTTGAGTAGGCGTTCTGCCCCTTCATGAGTGGAGAGCAGCTCGTGGAATGGGTAGAGGGGGTTTACGGGTGCAAACGCCGATGGTAGGATGGCCGTGTTCCGGCGGGGGGTGAGATAACTCGGGCAGTGATGGATGGTATGCCGAGATGATCGGAGGCGGTGGCCGCATGGGCATGATTGGTTCTCCGGGGGGTCATTCTTGCGGAGGCGTTGGACATACGTGCCCGTGAAGGCATGGTCCATCGCGACCTGCATGAGGGTGGATGTTGAACGCCGTGTGTGACATGGGCGTCTGACCCCTCCAGGTTCCTTCTTCGCCTTGGTAGCTTGGAGCCAGAGTGGGTGATGTCGTTTGGGTCCGGGGGGTGGACGTCAGAGTACGTTTGGGAGAATGATAGTTGTTCCGCCAGGACCCGGTGTCGGAACACGGGGATGAGTCTTGATCTGTACCATAGGCCTTGCTGGACTTGGTGTTTCGGCGTATTCGTACAGTAAATGGGAAGTTCCGAGTACAGCCCGTTGAAACCGTAGCCTCTTGCATGTACTGTAAGTTCACATGTTCACACGTTACTGTAATCTGTAATCTGTCCCAGAGTAACGCAGTTGTCTTTGACTGTCTACAACAGTATTGTAGGTTTCGTGAAAAACTCGGAAGTGAGTAAGCTTCGGTGTGGGTAATCAGCACCTTAATTCAATCGGCTTCGGGTTGGTATCAGAGCCTTGTTGCCTTCGTTGGCTCCTTCTCCTCTCCCTCTTGGTCCTAATGCCAGTTGTTGGACACCATGTCGCGATCGTCGCCCCTGCAGTTTCTTTCTTTCGTTCTTCTCTTCCCTTCCAGTAGGCTCCTCTACGGGATCTGCTCCCTCTACCAACTCATACGCATACACCATACGTGGTGACCCACCCAAGTATAATGTACCAGCATGTCCGTCAACTTGAATCAACGCTATGACTCGGACATTGACGGTGCCCCACTGGGTGTGTCCTCCTCGTACAGCCTAGTACCCTATGATGGATGCATATTGTACACGTAGTGCAACCAGGCCAATGGCGGAGCTCGGAGCAGACTCGTCGACTCTCGAAAACAAACTTTCGGCTGCTTGCAGGTGTGATACGCCCACACCTGCCTCCTTTACATAGCACGTACCCATTGTTCGCGCTCTTGCATTCATAAATATATAGTACATATTCAAGTACAGAATACATTGGAATAAAAACATCACACCCATTTCGTATCCACACCTATCCCTTCGATGTTGAGAGCCCTTCCAAGTCCTACAAAAGTAGATTTTCAGGATATTGCACGCAAGAAATTGCCTGTAAGCATAGTTTAACTTACTAAACTCAATCTTCACCACACTTCGTCATTTTCTCCTGGTCAGAAATGGTGTTTCTGGGGCGCCAGAGGATCCATACCGAGCATATGCCTGTCCGGCATATCGCTTGTCCCCAGTGCGAGGGAACGTCGATCCGAGCGGGGTACTAAACGATCAATCGGCGGTTGTCTCACCGGCAGCCGTCCACTCATATGTACGTTGGCTTCGTTGTCGAGGAAATAGTCCGCTAGTCCACGGTACACACGTGAAGCACCGATTGCCATAATGATCACTGAAGAAAGGAAAAAACAATCAGCGATGTGTGTAGTCCTCTCGCGACGAGACACCTAACGTGCAGGGACTTGGAACATCTATGATATCGGGTCTGTCAGGTCTTTTTCCGAAATATATATTTTCTTCATGACGTACGAGGTTCATAGGGTCTGTGAAAACACTCATCGGTGAATACCGAATCTCGTCATGTCAAAGAAATACACACCATTCCGATTCAACAGAATAAAAACCTGGGGAGCTCGTCTCAGTCACCCCATCATATCTATTTTTAGGAAAACGTACTGTAGCAGGTGCCTCGGCTACAACGACGATTATCATCCACGCCAAGCCCTGTTGTCATGGTCAGCCTAGAAGATCACCGCGGTTCATACTGTGGTATGTGAGACGAGAAAATATCAACCTGGGTATACAGTATCCACCAGACGCCACCTCTCTGATGGGTATTCTTCCAGCGCAAGAGCCCGGTGAGCATGAGTGCAAGAAGCACCAAGTCCGTGATGAAAGTCACGAGAATGTTGGTTTTGGTTTCAGATGTATTTGTAATTTCGCAAATGGTTCCACTCCAAGTTGCATGCACTACAGCTATACCTGATCCCGGGTCACATGTTTGAAATACCCGGAAAGCCAACTTAAAGAAATGGACACACTATGGATCTGGGAACCAGTATTGGCGAGCCACGCAGCCGAAGCGATTGATATGGCGATCTTGTTTAGCCCCCATATCGCTGCTCTGATGGTGACTTGTCAGTGAGGGACGGTGCAAATTTAGAGGCCTGAGTCCCAACTTACATGCGCAGCACGATTAGAGCCGAAGCAAAAGCGAACGAGAGATGTGAAAATATCTACGCGGCCCGCAATATTAGCACACCGTCAAGGGGATTGTCCATAATCTCACGAAGACAAAGATGGAATTGGCCTGGGTAGAAGTCCAAGTTCAGTCCCATCATCTGAGCCGAACAGGGCAGGAAGCCAAGTGGATCGGTACCTGGCAGTCAATTCGGTTTGCTGAGTCGAATCCCACAAGTATACCAACAACGGCGAACAAAGGGAACCACCGAGCCCCCAAGTAAAGCTGTATGTGCCGACCTGAGTTAATTATCCCGTATTTTTGTCAGGGCTGTACGCGACGTACCAAAAACGATGAGCGAAACTTCCGCTTCCCAGTGAAGAAAGAATAGTCGAATCCAATGTTCACGAGAAACTCCCAGCTTGCATGAGAAGAAATTTAATAATTTAAACTAGATGAGGCTGAGAACGACAGTGCTCACATGAGAGCTCCCCCCATGGCGTGAAAAAACTTGACGAGCGCGGCTGTAATGCAAATATAAATAGTTAAAAATGTCGAAAGCCCAGGTAAGGCACCAAATTCCGCTTTGACGACAGCGGGGCTTTTCCAGTGTGTCATGTTGAGGAAAACAGAATCGGTCGACAATAAAAGGTTGCAAAGTTCAAACAGGGTAGACAAAATTGATGATCGAGGCCCAGGCATGCGTGAAGTAGTTTCAATATATAAAGCAAACCTCTAAACACAGCAATCTCAGTGCGCAGAGCCAAGTAGCTTTAGAGATTCTCACTATACCTTCCCCGCCGGGCGATCATTATCGTTCTCCAAACCAGCGCTCGAAGTCACCGTAACGGCCCATATCATGATCTAAAATCTTATCTCTTCCTTTTTAAAAACGGCAGGCTTCTCTTCCCCCGGCTCTTCTCCTAATCAGTTGTGATATTTCAGCACCTTGAGGCTCCTCTTTAACAGCCTCCGAGAAGTTGATCTCTAATCCAGATATCCCGCAACTGAACCTACATACACGGCATCTCGTAACCCGAGTAAATTCTAATTCTGTGGGCCTCATAAGGTGTCTCGCTATCAAGCTCGCTACAGACAAGCTCTACTAGAGTAGGCCGACTAGTGGTTTGCAGGCTCGGCTTCAAAGCCTAAGGCCAGCCTAAGACGGCCGTTCGAAACCGGGACGGGACTGGGACGAGAGTGGGTCCTGGCAGGGCTCACGGCCCAGTCTTCACTTTTGGCATTCGGCTCCCACAGTCCCACGTCTTCGGCCTCAACTTGTTGGGGATGCGCGTCCTGGGCTCAGGATTCACCGGGATTCGCAACATAGAATCCATGCTTCGAAACTGCATCCACATCTTCGGAACTTGAATTGCATCCACATCTGAAACCTCATCCATGCCTTCGCCATTGTATCCACATATTATGGTATTTGCAACTTCATGAGTCTTCATCTTCGGTGCCAGCGCTCTTCTTGGCAGCATCTTGGCCAGTGAAATCATGCCTTTCGCCGCTTTACTGCACTTGTTTGCATTCGTCCACGCTCACCCACACTTGCTTGCATTCACCCACACCCTCCTGCATATGCACTTCCGCATACTGTCGCTATGTTCCCGCGCACTTAAATTCGCCGCTTTAAAATTTCCCATGCTCTGTGTACACTCAACTTCCCCACTCACCCCGGAATGCTTCCCTCCACATTTTACCATTCCCCCGTTTAGCCCTGTCCCTCAGCTTACATTCCCCACTATATAACACATGTAATTACAACCTTCGCCCCAGATTAGAATATAGCCTTCTCGTCTCAGACCTCAGGCCTCAGACCCCAGTGCAACTCTCCCCTCGCGTTCTTCAGTGTGCCGCACTCACGCGCGGCCTTAGCGACTCAAACCAGACGCATTCACAGCCCCAGAGGCCAGCTATGCAAAGTTTAGTGCTGTGCCGAAGCGTGCGTGACCGTTTCCGATCACCTGCGACAGACCAGCCCAGTCCCGTTCCCGACCTCGCCGCACTCGCGCGCGGCACTAGCACTTCGACACCGACGCGTTCGCTATCGTCGCCAACCTATATACCACAGCTCATGCGCCGCGGAGGCATGCGTGGCGCCTCACACTCCCTGGACCCTGCGCTCCTCTTAGACCGTTTCCTAGCGCTTAGGGACAGTTTAGGATATCAACTGCAACAATTGCATGGCAACAACGACAGCCACAGTGATGCGATGGTCACACGGTAATGACTATGGTGGCAGCGACAACGATGGTAATCACATGAGGTGACGAGGTGACGAGAATGGGGATGGCGACAAGGCGACTACAACAGCGATGGGGTGACCATGGTCCACGGCGAGGGCGAGGAGGCGAGGACATGCCCCAATGACCACAGGGAGACGATGGTGATGACGACAATACTGATATTGAGTTACATGTGTATATAGGATATTTGTAGAGAAATGTTCAATAGTGGCACTACGAAGACGCGGCCAGCCGTGGCCAGTAGGCCGAGACTGGCCTAAGACGTCGAGGCCCACAAGCGGAGTCCCAGTCCCTGTAAACCTTGGGCCTAAAGCCTCCCTAAGACGGGCCTAATGGCAGGCTTTCAGGCCGGGACGGGCCCGCAAACCACTAAGGCCGACCGAAGAAAAAAAAAAAAAGGATAAGCAATGAGCATGCAGTGCGTACCAAGACTCTGAGCCAAGATGGACAACCCTCCGGCGGCTCACTGGAGTGGTTGCGCGCCGTGATGTATGATGAATGATGAATGATGAACGAAGTGGCCCATCGTTCCAGGTTGAACGCCTCCGTTTAATGCTTCCGTACTCCCCTCCGGCCCGAGCCATCCGGGAGATTTGACTTGCCCATCATCTCATCCAGCAGCTCGATACAGTACCCTGTTTGCGTCGTCCGAGTTCTTCGCCTTGTACCGCCTTCGTTCGTGTCATCATCACCAATCTTTTTCTCTACACAGCTCCCTCCACCGTGCGATCGCCATCACCACACCACACTTTGACCAGAGCGAAGCTACGATCGATTCTCGTGTATGTTTCTTCTTTTCTCTTCTACTGTGCTCGTCTTTGCCTCCGTACAATACAATCACTATGGACCTCACTAGGCCTCACTCACGATTCCCTCTGCCTCCCAATTTTCTACCTCTTGTTCTGTCTTTCTCTGCCATCGTGCTCCGTTCCCATGTCATTTCATTCCTCTCTTGTTCACCCTTCCGTTACACTCCTACTCACCCCTTTCGTTCCTCTCCATATCGTTTCGGTCGTAGGTACTTTCTCCGTGTACATAAATCACCTCTTCCCCGCTGAATAGATCTGCACCGTGTCGTCTATTATCCCAGCGCGAGTCCGGTTCGATCGATAACACGATAACATCCCCAATACATCCATGACAAGACCGCTATCAATCGGGACAACCATCGCCACCCTATGGCCTCATTCCGCATCCTCCCGTCGACTCCCAGTCGTTCGGTCGAAATCCCGCAATCCTTGAGCGCCCCTTGTTTTCCCAGCTTCATTTCCTGTTCCCTCTCCCTATGCTTCTTCTGAGAAATCTGTTTCGCCTGTCGAGCTCATAGATCCAAGTCCATACATTGCATCGCCCATATCGTTGTGATAAATCTGATCCCAAACAAACTATTGTTACATGCATGTACCTTGTGCCCTCATTTCGTCTATCCTACGAAATCTGGACGCGGTAAAACAACTAGTAACATCCGAAGAGTGCTCCGCAACCAAGTAGCAGTATGATCACTGCACGATGCCCTTTACAATCTGATTTACCTTCTACTATAAATAGATCGGGCTGAGCACGAGGGACTTCCAGCTTCTTCACAGTTAACTGAAGCTCCCTTGCCGATCTTTCGTGAGATAGCACTTATTGGTCGAAATGCTTAGATAAGCCTTCTGTCAGTGTCATGCTGTACCCCACACATTGTCCCGACGACGCTGCGGAATCTACAGTGTTGCATCGCAGCCGCAAGGTATGACTATATAACCCTTCATTGGAAGTCCTACCTTCTGTCAGCTCTGCGGTGTGACGAACTGCTAGTTCCGCGGTCGAAAATTGAAACCGGAGCAATGTGAGATTATCCCTATGAGGTTCGGACGGTGCATCAAACGGTTTGCTTGACTTTGGTAAGCCGTATCATACAAAATGAACGAATCGGTGATCCCTAAGGCTCGCTACCACGACAGTGAGTATCGCCTTTTTCGATACGATACTTATCACAGGCGAACCGACAGATCAAGCGACAGATTCTAGTTGGTCTCGTCCCATGCCCTAGTCAGGGTGGAGGGCTACGCTATAAGAAGTAATGAAGGTGTGTCAAGAGCTCTGGGTTGTAAACCAGGTTTGTGGGATTCGATGAGCACAATGTACGAAGGGGCGTACAGGTACCCATTACGTGGAGAGGAAAAGAGGGCAGATGGCAGATGTGGGGCACAACCAGACACGAGATTTCTTCGGAACTTGTAACTGGCAGAATCTCTCGATGACACCGAAGAGCTCGTATAGATGAATCGAGGCCCTTTTCCTTTTGGACACGCAACAATCTTTTACCGATTCGCGCGTTTGTGGAAGTCAGAAGGAGTGGAGCTCGAGACGATGGAAGGTCTATTTCGCTTCTCGCTCCCCACACCGAGTTAGCAAGCGCCGCAGACCAAGGTGCCACCGACTTTGTTACTGTATTGGCTCGTTTGTACTGTGCTCCAAGTTGTACACTGGCTTCTGTAAGTCGCCAACACAGAAGGTCTATATAGAGTTCTGTGCTCCGGAGTAGGATCATCAAGATACTTCCTTTTCGATCCACCTTAGCAAACGTAGTGCACTAGCATGTGTTGGCCATTACGCCCACCCACACGCCAAGGAACGGCCCCAGTACAGCCCTGGCCTAATCTTATGCGACCCCACACATCTTCTCACACCACTCTTGTATACTTCAAGCTGACCGTGCTGCTCATATTCGTCGAAGGCTCGCTCGGCCTTCGTGCGCACCATTCTCTCGTCGTCGTTCTGCACTGACAGGCGTCATTTCAAGTTACGTGCACCGGTCCGGGCAGTGCGAGCCATTCTTTACCTTGCTCTCCACCCTGCGTTTCTAATACATTACAGTGGACGGGCGAAGGACCAAGCAAGCTCGCCTGAATAAAGACCGTCCGGGATATAAGCGGATTCAAAAAGAAAACCTCCCAATTTGCATTATCTTCTATTTGGACGTCTTGAGTACTACAATGTAGGCTCGCCAGCCTCGCTGCGCACTGCGCATTCTGGCCAATCCTGCAGCTCGGCGCGGGATTCTGCGGCCCAGCGCTGTTCGCAGCGCTGTGGTGCCGGTGGTATTTCCCGAGACGAGCTGGCCGGGTGCACGTGGGGTCAACAAGTTGTGCTACCAGGCGGTGGCACTGACTCACTAGCGTGCGGTGGACCAGGCTGTGACATTCATGTTTCCGCACATCTCGATATCGTGCAGCCCGAAAGTGGTCGCTGCGGTGCGTTGTTCAACCCAAAGTGCTAAAAATGTAATTTATATAATTGGCGTTCTGCGCTTGGACTTACCTTTCTTAGCGCCTGGCAGGGGTCTCGGCTGAGCGCCAACTGTTGTTTTTAATTATTCAGTGTTGCCGCTTACGCGATGAATTATCGAAGTTCTAGGCTTCTTCTTCCACTTTCGTACACGATCGTATAGCCATCCAACAGCATATTTCCGCATCCCTTTTCCTGTCTAAACAAAAGCCCGGCAGGGTGCACGTTACAACATCAAAAACGAGTTTGTCATTAGCGCATTATTGTTTCCGGGAGGACTTGGGGGTGCATGTACAGTACGTCCTTGTCTCGTGTGTGCGGAACTGGAGTATCACATCATTCTTGTGTCTGTTGGGGCAGTGGGCGCACCGGTGGCCGGCCGTCTCTCGGATCGCATTCTCGTAGGATGAGAGAATGGCGGAACGGACGCTGGGTTCCCGAGGGCCGGTTACGTGCTGAGACTCTGGGGGCGCAGGTTCTGGTGCCCCTATCTGTCCTGCTCTCGGGCATGTTCACGCACTCTGTACCGGGGGGCGATGGAACTTCTGTTGAAAACTGATGTGCCTGTTCGTGAGTAAAATCGGGGTGCGTTACGCCTTCCCTCAACCAGTCGACTGTTGCCGCTGGGTTGATCGATCGATTGTCATGTATAAATGGGCCAGACCGATGTGGTCCTGACTGACACCCGTCGCGGCATCCAACGTCGACATCCTACACTGTCGGAGCGCAGAGGCGTTGCAGTCACGAGGTGTGTTTCATGTGGGTTGCACGTGTACTGGTAACTCATATGCCGGATCGGCGTTTACGACTGTAACGCGCTTCGACACGTATCGCTACACTCTTTTGCCTTCGTTAACAGTATCTGGGTTCTGACTGCCGACGTGATCGCTGCTACGACCTCTGTAAGGGGTAGTCAGCCTCCGCGCCGTCAGAGAGTTACCGTATACAATTTACGGCGTGGTGATTTATGTCGGCAGGTTGTTATGGATTACTATACGTTACGCAGAACGGGGTATTCGATTAAATCAGAAAGCTGAGGACTTTGAGGCCACGAGGCCGAGCCGGGGAGGTCAAGGCGCTGATGGATTTCCTAGAGAGGAAGTGAATTGGACGCGTGGGTGGGGTGTGGCAGATAACAACAATTCCTCGGAATATTCCCCAATAGAAAAAATGAGGCGGTACCCCCGGAAACCGTCATACATGTAATATGGAATCGGGGGTCCCTGCGCATACATTCGGTCGGTTCGAGGCGTGTCAAGGACGACCACTTATTCCTGCTGTTCTCTCTCTCTTCTCATCTCTCATCGTCTTCTTGCTTTTCAGTCATGTTGTAGTCCCTTTCAGCTCTCTCTTTGGTTTTAGTGTGAGTCATACACTTCATATCAAAATCAACTTATAGCGCTTACTAGCTTGGAACCTTGTATTTTTTCGTCGCCTCGTTTTTCAGTCTAACGGCCTGCTCGTCCGTTCGAAAGATTGGTGAAAAACCATGACGTTCGTCAACGACGGCTTTGTCTCCTCTTCAGATTGCTTCATTCTCTCGACATCGCCTTCATCGTCCTCACAATCCAGCATGCAGCCCGATCGCGCTTGGCCCTCAGATCTATGGTCATCCTATTACACCCCAAATCACTGCACCTGCATTCCCAAACCCCACGACCCCTCCACGTTGATCCATCCCCCATCTGGACCCTTTCACCGGCAGAGTTGACTCCTACCGAGCAACTTAAACATGTCTATCCATCGCCCCCTGCCACCGACTCCGATCCAAAGCACACCGTCCCACTTCCTGTGCTGTGCGACGACTCCCCATCGCATGGTGCAGGTAAATCCCTTTGCTACCCCCCTTCAACCCTACCCCCTTCTTCCCCTTCTACTTCACTCACTCCACACTCCGAAAGTCCCCTTACGTCACATACGTCCACCCAACATCTTCCTCTTTCCCCTCCGCCCTCGCTTCCAATGGTGCCACACCCCCTTCCGGGTGCCCCTCGAATTACAGACACTGACGCAGGTACGGATACTGGTCTCGACCTAGACCTTGACCTCGAGGTTCATACCACCGAGCCAGTCACAGACGGTGATTCTCAATCGTCCTCTTCCCCTGACGAACCATCCTCCACCGACCTGCTCACTCCACTTTCTCCAATATGGGATTTCCCTCCTGACGATGCAGATGCTCGCCCTGCCGGCACCCTGGAGGTGTCAACACTCTTGTCGCGATCACTGGTCTCACCCCTGGTGCGCTATGGCTCACTAGGTGTCCAGGCCACGGAGGGCGACCGGATAACTCTGTCAAGTGGCTCATACTCGTCCATAAGAGACCTAGATCCGAAGGTCGAGTCACACTGCGGACAGCTTTGTTCGTTAGTAGTGCCACCCGATGGACGCGTAGGCTCGAGGTTCACCATGATCCATACTCTCTTCCCAACACCAAATGGTCTTTCCTCCGACGGCTCGCTAGGTCACTCGCAGTTTTCGTCAGGCGGGAAGCCATCTGTCGACTCGCATACTTTCAATCTTCTGCTTTCGCATACTGATATTCCTCATAATCTCCCCCACCTCGTATTACCGTGCCCTCGCCTCCGACCCCGGCTTCTTCTTCACGGCCTGGATGATCATACCGTCGACACACGGCACAGGGATTCCTACGACCTCCTCGACCCATGTCATAATGTCGACCCGCGACTCACTCCCGGTACTCCACTCAACGTGCCACCGGGCACCGGCATTGTGCCAGTCTATCATCCCGAAGGCATGGAACCTGGTGCCGTACCGTCCGGGCTTTTTCATGGAGTCAACCCTACGAAGGACGACGCGACGCTTCCCTCCCCACTCTCAGAATTTGGTGGACCTTCATTTTGTACGATTGGCACCGGAGTCAATTCACATTCTGGCTCCACCAACCTCTGGGGATTCGGACCAATGGATTACGCCGACACACCTCACTCCATGCCATCTGATTTGGAGTCGGACGTTGTCCCATCCTCCCCCATGCGCAGCACGTTTGGAGAACTTCATACTGATGACGAGGACTTCTTTGAGAGCTCCCCTCTCCCGCAGTCTCCGTCTCGGCGGTCCTTCTCGGAGCTCCCGGAGGACACTGTCATGAACGGATTGTCACCTTCCCCCCCTCAATCTCCGCTTCTGGCTGGACAGCCACTCCTAACGTTACCCGGCGCGGAACCGGACAACAGCCTTATTGTTTCCGAACCCCCTGTATCGGAGTGGTCAGCTCCATCCTCTCCTCGTGGGAGTGGCCTTGGGCTCTTCTTGCCCATACAGGCCGCGTCGTCCAACCAGCCCGAAACATCTGAAACACACGCGGTCGAGCCAAATTTGAACTTTTCACCAGCGGCAATAGCACGTGTTGACGCGTTTGAGTTTGAGAAGCTCAAGAGCGTCCGTCGTCGTACGTGGGTCTCGGAGCGCAAGGCAAAGGAAGACGAGGTATTCCACGCGAAGCGCGCGGAGCTCCTCGCAGGTCGGCTCAGTGTGGCACCACCGGTGCCCTCCAAGCTGGCCGACTTTGACGAGCGCGGCGGCGTGAGCGCAGGTGCGGATGCCAATGGCACGGAGGGGCCACCTGGTGAGCCTGCGCAGCTGGATGAGTCTGATGAAAAGACAATCCGGTCATGGCTACTGTATACCGAGGCGCGCAGAGCAGAGGCGCGGCGCGTGCGCAAGCGGGAGAAAGAGCGAGGGCGGGAGCTACAGGCGTTGCTGCGTCTCAAGCTTGGCGAAGATCCAGATGCGATGGAACACGCGACAGGTGCCGCCACCAAGATCAAGCCGGGTAAGACGGCTATCGTGAGCATGCCGCAGCTCGTGGCACGCATGATCATGAAGCGTCGCGACACGCCCCGGCCATTCTCACCGCGTAGACACGACTCACCTTACATCTGCTCTCCGCTATCGATGCTCGAGCTCGAACCCGCTGTGGATGACTATATTATGGAGGAGTGAGCAAGGGCGCTTGTGGTGCGTTTGGCCATGTCACTCGTGTCGGTTCTGTAGACTGACTTTGTTGTTCTTTCCATTACAGGATGGACGTTGGACTGGACAGTTCCAATTTTGTTGATATAACATGACCATGCATTCCCTGTAGCATTACTTGGCGGTCATACCCTTGCAGGAATTTGATCACATCTTGATTTTTTTTTCTTTGTCACTCTTTATTTTTCATCAGAATCCGTTGCACAACACTAGTACGTGGTTTAACACGGCTATTACAGAGCAGTCAGTACTCAGGCCTCCCTATCCGTCAACTTGTATCATCACTACCATACATCATATGATTCTTAACTTATGGCAGGCTTGAGGAGTGTCGCGCAGTCTGGGCCAGCTCAGGGTTCCCAGCAATGTGATTCAACAACGTCTGCTCGTTCTCCGCGATATGCGGTTGTAGTTCCTCCCGCTTTACCCCGCGAAACTTGAGCGCGTATTCGCGACACGCTTCGCGGCTCTCCTTGAGCCCTGGGTCCTCCCTGTCGAGTGCGCAGACGGCAAACCCAGGGAAGTTGTACTCGAGTAGCGCACGAAGCGCCGGCAGCATATCACGGCTGGGTGCGTAGGTGCCCGAGTTGTTGTCGATCACGAGCTCCCAGTGCGTGCACTCGTCGGCATCAGGGTCGGCGGTCCCATCGCCATACCCGGCCCAGCCACCCGGACATGTGGGGCGCGGGTGGAACTCGCCGCTATAGCGCACGCGCTTCGCGCAATTAGCATGCAGTGCGTGCTTGGACGCAAAGTCAACAAAGAACGTAGCGCCCGTCTCGCTAAACCGCAGCGTCTCGTCCTCCTCCGCGATGACGTACGTGTACACCGCAGGCTTCACGCACAGCCGTCGCGGGTCACTGGGGGAGCGGGCCTGCACGAGGCTGTTCGCGCCGTGCAGCAGCGCGAGCACGTCCGCGGGCGTGTCGAGCGGCCCCGTGCGATCGCGCGTCGTCTGCGCGTACAGCGTGCGGTGCCCAGCCCGGATCGTGCCGCGCAGCGCAAGCGCGCCGGGCCCCACGCCGAAGATCGACTGCGCGGCGGCGTACTCCGTGTTCCAGTGCTGGAACGCGTCGCCGAAGAAGGTGCGCACGCCGCGCAGGCGGACTTCCCATGTCGAGTAGAGCCGCGCGTCGTTCACGCGCGTCAGCTGCCCGACTGTGGGCGAGTAGTGTTGCGCGTACCGGAGAGGCCCGTCGAAGGTGTATGGTGGCGCCTCGCTGAGCGGTGTTGTGGGTTCTCGTGACTCGATCTACGCGCGCGTGTGTATGGTGGAGGGGAAGGATGGGAGCGGCGGTGCGTACATTGAGCCAGAACGTCCCGCTGCGACGCCGGTGCATCGGGCCTTGTATGACGGCCTCCTTGGCGCCCGGTGCGACGGTCGTCTCGAACTTGCCCACAAAGTCGTCCGTCTTTCCCTCGTCCTTGTCCATCACTTGCACTGCGAGCGTCGCGTCGGTTGGCACGTTCTTCAGGTGCCACAGCTCGTTCCAGACTGGCTGCAGGGTGTTCACCTGCACTGACGATCTGGGAATTATTTTAGTCAAAATACAAGGGGGAAGCGTAGCGGTACGCGGGGACGAGCGTACGTGTATTCGATTTCGCAGTCGAGGTGCGCGACAAAGTACGGGTCCGAGCTGCCTGCGACGTCTGTCTTTGGCAGTCCTTGAGCACCGATGAAGTGGATGGTCAGGTCTACGTATTTCGTTTCGACCCCTGCATGACGCTTGAACTCTTTCACCTTGGCGTTGGCGAGGACATTTCGAGACGTTCCCCGAGATAGGGATCCCCGGATGTTATTCAGGAAAGACATGATGACTCTGTCTGATCGTGTTAGCCACTCATGTACTTTGGCTGTGTAGATAGAAGGACATACGTCTATGAGACTCAGGTGCTTTATATCTCTATCAAGACCGTCGAATGTCGAGTGTCGAGTAGTATTTATAATGATCCATGCATCATGAGACGCTCACAGACACAGTTCGGGTCAGGGGAAACCTGGGCCGGATAACCGCCACTGCACTGCCGCATTGCCGGGGTCACCCGCAGGGCGCTCCCACTGGCACCTGCTACTATCCCGAAGGCTTCACCCAGCTAGCTATGTTCCCGTATAAAAGGGAAAAAATGGGACTGTCTCTGGTCTCTTTTCTTGGTTTCACCGATGCTCGTGGTCTCGACCCCACTGGCACCGCCCAAGATTCTAGTACAACTCGGAAAAGCTCTCAAAACTCTCGAGAATATCAAAAACCCGCACTTATTACAACGAGTCGTACACCAGAGATGATGACTTCAACGTGTACGTTCGCCATCCGCACGCGTACTCGCAGTCTCTCGAGCAACAGTCTCTCCGCTTCTCTGGCTGTGCCTACCTCTCGACTACCCTACCTTGACAATCTCAGACGGTCTCACTGTCCTTATCTTCCCTCTATCTTCCTGGCGAACAGTCTTGAGTTCACAGGTGTTGGTCCCTACGAGCTTTAAAGCCACATACATTTCTCTAACTTCGTCTCGCAACTGAGCCCCTCTAAAACCCCTACAATCATACACCTCTCACTCCCTATTTCCTTCGGGCTCCCCCTCGTATCATTGAGTACTTAAAAAAACTGAATCCTACTAGTAACAATTCAACATCCTGACGTTCTCCTGTAGGGTTGCAACATCAGAGAACTTGCCTTGAGGGAAGATGTTGGCGTTGAGCAGGTGGGAGGTGAAGTTGTATGGCAAAAGAGTATGGATTTCGAGTACAAAGTTTTTCGAAGTGTTGTGAGCTCAGAGATCACGGGTGGGGGGCTTTTAAATGCGATACAGAGTAACGGACCGTAGCTAAGACAGGTGTAGGGTTGAGTGCGAGTATGAGAGTGTCGTCCCAAGGGGAAGACGTAGACAAAGGAGATGAGATAAGTAGGAGCGCGGGAATGCTGAGCTGGGATCGGCGCGGGTGCGATGTGCAGATCAACGTTCACACTGAAATCGGGCAATGGGTTTCGGGAACGGCAAGTGAGGTGAAATAGAAAGATGGGCAGATTCTGTTGTTGCTTCTGAGACACGAGAGCCGAGGTTATATACATGGGGGATGAGCCACAGGACACAGAGTGAGACAATAGAAATACAGGAGGAATACAGTAGACGCAGACACAAACGGAATACAATGGACGAACACGAACATGGCAGCCGGGAACTGGGTATCGAGGCCGATGTGGCCGAGTCGTCGTGAACGCGCCGAGTGTGGCCGTTTGGCGGTGTTGCGCACGCAGCGCATGTGTGGACCTTACACCAGCCGGGGGGCCAAAATTTTGACCGTCCTCGGTCAAACCTCGTCGTGATCCAATCCTTCAACATCTTCATCAGCAAAAACGCGCTCAAGGTCGCTCCGGTCGACTAGGCGAGTCACCGGGATGGACGTGCGGGAGCGGGCGTGGTAAGGAACCAAACGGAAGGCAGCAAAGCGGAGGTTGGAGATGGCGCCATCGAGCTCGGCGAGCCGATATGAACCGTTCTGGGTGCGCCGTACGACAACCATTGGGCCGATGTAGCGCGGCTTCGCTTTGCGGCCTAAATCCGTCTCGATGCTTGAGTTCCGGACAAGGACAAGGGCTCCAGGTCGGAAGTCGAAGTCGCGAATAGTATTTTCGTACTGCCGCTCGAACTGTCGGACTGACTCAAAACGGCTTTTGAGCACGTTGGAATGGACCGCGGCGAGATCGTCTTCACGCCTCTGAAGCTGGCGGATCCGCGTTGCGACGAGTTCGGCTGTGGACAGGGGGTTAGCGAGGTTCGGGACAAGGAAAGTGGCAAGGGTTATGTCGAATGGGAGCACGGGCTCGACTCCATGGGCCATGTAGAACGGAGAGTGGCCGGTCGACTTGCGCGTCGTGGCTCGGTCGGCCCAAAACGCGTATGGCGCTACCGATGGCCACTTCGCGATGTCGCCTTCGCACGTCTTGACGATCGCATCACGGATGGTGCGGTGTTGCCGTTCGACAATACCGTTTGCGCGTGAGTTGTAGGCCGAAATTCGGATGTGCCGAATACCGTAGCGCTTCGCGAGCCAGTCGAGCGCAGCAACATAGGCCGTTCCATTGTCGGTCACGATTTCTTCGACGGCTCCCCATCGGCACAGAATCTCTTCGAAGAGAAACGCGCCGAGGGTGCGTCCAGTCTCGGTACGGAGAGCTCGCCATTCGGGCCACGCAGTGAGCGAGCAGCGGGCTTGAACGAGGTACCGAAAACCGGCCGCACGAGGCAAGAGCATCGTGTCAACGTAGGCCTTGCGGAAGAGGGGTGCCGGCGTGGCAACGGTGGGCGGGATCCGGACTTTGGTCGTCTGGCGGATCTGGCACTCGTGGCAAGTCTTGATGTACCACCTAACGTCGTCAGCTAGCGAGGGCCACCAGAAACGGTCAAGGAGGGCACGTAGCGTGGAATAAAATCCCCTATGTCCGAGCTTATCATGCGCATCACGGGTGACGGAGTGACGCTGTAATGCCTGTGTGATCACCAACTGGTGCCGTCCCTGCGCGTGTCGTCTCCAGAGCCGCCCGTCGTACACGAGGAACTGTCGAGATCGTTGGCGCAAACGGTCCAGCTCCTCAGTGGTGCGTCCGTCGGGTTGTTTGCCGTTCGCGAGGAACTTGAGGATGTCAGGCAGTTCGTTGTCGCGGGCGCGGGCTCTCTCTGATGGGGACGGGAAGGTCAGCTCGTCGCACAGTGAACCTACCCCTTCGGTGGCCTGAAAAACTTTCGCCGTGCCGTTGGGGCGTGCTGAACGGCGCTCATTCCAAGTGTCGAGCCATATGCCGAGGGAGAGCACGTCATCGACCCACTCTTCTGGGTCACCTTCATCCTCGTCTTCGCCGGGGATGGGCTCACGCCTTGAAAGACCATCGGGGCCTTGGTGCTTTTCGGCAGGGACATGAACTAGCTTGAAGTCAAACAAAAGAATGGCTGCAATCCAGCGATTGATGGCGGCATTCGGCTGGACGTCGGGGTTACTGAGCATCCCACGGACGTACTGCGCATCCATCTCTACGACAAGGTTAGCAATCCCTATGACGTGCATGCGGAGAGCTCGAAGAGTGCGGAATAAACCGTAAAGTTCGATCTTGGGCTGGGAGTAACGGCTCTCGCGTTCGTTCCAGCCAATGGAGCCGAAACGCGACGGGCGGCGTTGACCATCCTCACAGTCTTGCGAAAGAATCCAACCGACGGCTCGGAATGATGAGTCGACAGCCAGGTAAACCTTTCGGTCCGACTTGTAGTCAATGGGGATGAGTGCCGGGGAAGTGATGATGGCTGTTTTGAGCTGCTCCATAGCACGGTCATGCTCGTCCTGCCAAACGAAGTCAGCGTCTTTTCGCGTGAGATCAACGAGAGGCCTGGCTATGGAGGAAAAGTCCTTTATCCATATGCGCATGGTTCCCGCAGTTCCGAGGAATGCGCGGACGTCGGAGACGGTCTTGCATGGGGGCCATGTGCGAACTTTCGCCACCTTTGAGTCATCGGGGACGCGTCCTTCGTACGTGCACTTGTGGCCTAAGACAATGACTTCGGGGACTGCTAAGAAGACCTTCTTCGCTGAGATGGTAGCGCCGGCGTGACCCAATCGATGCATAACCCGATGAACGTCGCTGAGATGTTCCCACACAAAACGACGGATGCCGGGGTTGTCAGGTATTGTTTCGTATCCCCCATCTGGGGTCTCATAGCGTGAAGGCGGGCCCTTGACCGCGGTATCGTCTAAGAATGGCTTAGCAACGTTCGGGATCTCGGGCTCAAGGATAAACGTCACATCACCGTGGAAAATGGCGACGGCATTCGTCGAACCCTGCGGGAGGGTCGTGTTGCGAAGGGCGCCGAGCGGGGACTGGAAGCTCGTGAGATCTCTGGAGGCAACATCGAGGGTCCGATGGTCGTAGCCAACTAGAAGGTCAAGCATAGAGTAACAAGAACATGCCGCTAAGCCCTCGACAAACTGGTCGACGAATGGTGGGACCGCTGCGTTGCGAATTGTAACAGCATTGAGGGGCTGTAGATCGTGCACAAGCCGGAGTGAACCATTTTTCTTTGGGACACAAAACCAGCGAGAACGGTACGAGGCGTCTGAGGGCTCATACACACCGGCTGCGATCTTTTCCTTGAACATCTCGATGACCTTGTCGAGCAGGCCAGTCGGAATCGGGATGTTCTTGTGGACCCAGGGGGTGTGGGCAATCGTCGGGATCTTGACGGGCGAAAAGTAATCGTCCCGGAATCGCCCTCGCTCAGCTTCTGACCACGCAAGTGCCTTCTCATTCACCTTGAGGACGTGCGCTGCAAGCTTCACCTCGTCGGGCCAGAGAAAGTTGGACCTGTTGAGTTCGAGGGCTTCTAAGCGCTCTTGTGTGAGGCGAACTCCTGGTGTGAACTCGGGAGGGTGGGTCGGGAGCATGGGAAGAGAGAGGAGGGGGTCTTCAGGACGGCGCCTGACGATGCGAAAATCCTCGGGGAGGGATGCCGCGACCGGGTGGACTTTCCTGGCAGCCTTTTTGTACGCTAGGACTGCAACAGGCGAGTCAGACGTGGGCAGGGAATCGGGTGAAAGGGAGAAATGGGGGGAAGCAACGTAGCGTTCTAGCGCCTCCATGCGCGGGGGCTCGGGTTGGACCTGGCAGGCGAGGGCTGTGACAAAGCCAACTTCTGCGGTTCGGCGAGCTCGGGAAGGGACGGCGACGGAGCGCGAAGGGTCCGCAGGGTCGCGGATGGACACATCAACGCGGTCAGGGTGGTCCTCAAGTCGGCACAGCAGGAGGTGGTGGAATGGGCGGCCGAGGAGCAGGCGGAAGGGCGCTGTTCGAACGACATGAGCGTGAATCGTGAAGGAGACATCACCAATGCGCATATCCAAGTCCTCCGCACACCCCACTGTGCGAGACGTGCTGCCGTTTGCGCCTTCCATGCGCAATGTGCGCCGCGTGTTGATCCTTGCGCCAACCTCATTTGCCAAGTCTTCACGAATGACGACGATTTGAGAGCCCTGATCAAGGACGCCGGCCTCAGTGCTGTGGTTGTTCACCAGTATGTCAATTTCTCGAAGAGGAAGTGAGAACTCAGCCTCTCGTTTGGTCGCGAGCTCAAGCACCGAGACTGGGTCCATGGCATCGTCGTCTACCTGCTCAAACGAAGCTGTCTCGATGCGGCGGGGCTTGAGACGCTCTACGAGCTCCTTGCGAACAGGGGGGCTAGCCGCGAGGATGTGCGCTGGTGTGACCTTGTCAAGCTTGCCTTCAAGGATCCAGCCTAGGAGCTCCTTGGTGAGGGCCTGGTCCTCTACGCTTGCTTGGTACCGGTACTGGGGAATGCGGTTGGTGGGGGTCAATGGCGCAGCTGGTGCAGCCGGGACAGGGGGCGGGGAGGGTGCTTTCCCAGGAGGCGCTGCCGACACTTTTGAGGGCCTGGAGTCCTTCTTCTTCGTCGCGAAAACCTCGTACATGTCATACAGTTCCGTTGTGTACCCGTGATCACCATTGTCTGTGTCTGGGTCAGCCTCCTCTGTGATGTACGCACCAGTTGGGACCACGGGCTCTGGGACGATCTCAAAACTGTAGCTTGTGTGAGGTGGTGCATCGCGCTGGGTGGCTGGTGTGGTGCTGTCACTGGCAGGTGGCTTGTTAGCGCTTAGCCAGGCGTCAACACTCGCCTGCAGTCCTAGTCCGCGACCATCGTTTGGGATAGGCTGGCCAGTAGGAAGGAACAGCCGGTTGTCGACAATCTTGACACGGCCGGTGTCAACATATTCCTCCGCAGCAGGGCAGCCACGGACACGATGTCCAAGCATTCCGCAGAAGGCACAGCCGCGGGTTCGTGCGCCGTTCCTGTCGCTAAAGAAAGTGTCTTTGTCAGCAACTGTGGGAGTGGAAGAAGGGGCGGAAGGGGTGGGCATTCGCTGGGCCCATGGTTGGCGGGGCGGGGCAGGGGGCGATTGGTATGCAACCATGGCCGACATGGGGCGTGCTTGAGCTGGGAAAAGCTCTGGCTTTGGGAGGTTCTGCGCGATGCTTGGAAAGCGCTCCTGGCACTGTGAGTAAAGGACAAGGTATGAAGGCTCATGAACAGAAAGTCCTTTCAATTTCGCAACCAGCGCAACAGGGTCATCCTCATCCTTGAACTGCACTTGAGCTGGGCTTGACTCCTTGAAGCGGACATTCTGGGTCTCATACATTGAGCGTTTTGGAGCAGTGGGGGCCTCATCATCATCTGGCTCTGAGTCTGAGTCTGAGTCGTGCACCGCACGCTTGGTCATGTGCTTGTCACCAAATAGGCGTTGGATGAGCTTATTGGGATCTTCCCGACGGGTCCTTGAGCGGCCACGTAGGTCATTGCGAACCCGACACTGCAATGGTTTGTGGAACCGGTCGCTGGCAAAGTATCGACGTGCAGCCGACAGGACATCTTGGGCATCAAATGGCTGGTTTGCTGGGTGATGTGGGTTGATATTGAAAACCTGGTCGGCCAGGATGTCTTGATCGTCGGTGTGGAAGCCCTTGAAGAACTCTGCATGAAAGTCGTCATCTGTCAGCTTATTGTCTCGGAGAAGGGGAGCTGCGATGGTGAGAAAGTTCCGATAATATTTCAGGACATCACTCTCATCGCGAATGCGATTCCTTGCTGAGAGTTCAACAAACTGGGTGAGGCCCTGACGTGTGCATCGTGTGCGTCCTGCAATGTCTGGGTAGAGCTCTTCAAGCTGGGCCCGGAAATGGCGCCATCGCCCATTGAGGTAACCTGGCAGAGTCATCCAAAGGTTCTGCATGGAGCGGGGCACGTAGCGTAGAATCGTTTCCACTTTCTGCCTCTCTGACAGCCCATTTCCATCTGCGAGGTCCTCGTATTCACGCAGGAACTCCACTAGAATCTCGTCATCTTGACCTGAGAAGCGGGGTGCACGTTGTGATCGTGCTGCTGGCATAGCAGCCAAACCTGAGGGGGTGCCGTGAGACATTGCAGTAACAGGGAAGGAGGGGAAAGAAGTAGTATTATAGCGGGCCCGATGACCACTGGGGGGAGATGATACTCGGGGACGGGAGAGGGCAGGCATGTGCCGGGGGAGGTATGCTGATGAGCTAACTAGTGGGGCTGTTTGTGAGGGCTGTGGCACTGGGGCGACTTCTTCAGGCAGCCAGGTCCGGGCAAGGAGGCCTCGGACTTGGGTGTTGAATTCTTCCTGAGGTAGACCCTGGGAGAGCAGGTCTTCTACATGGGCGTTGAATTCTGTTCGGGAGAGGAGAGGCAGTTGGGGAGGTGAAGGTGATCGGGGGCGATCAAAGCCAAGATGAGCGTAGATGCGATCACGGGCACGTGAGATGGAATGGGTGGATGAGTCAGAATCATCAGAGGTGGAGTGAGCGGAGAGGGCTCGGGTGGCAGAACGGGTGGGGGAGGTGGCTTGAGCAGGTGCCTGAGAGGTGGATTGTTGAGACGTCACCAAATTGAAGTGTGATGTCTCGTGGGATATGATTGTGTCATTCCCTTCCTTTTACGGTGTCTAACCCTTATGGTTAAGTTAAGACACCGGACTTATCCGCTTTAGGCGGTTTTATTGTTCTCTGCCCTCCAATGGCATTTCTCCCTCTGGCGCACAGACCAGGTGTATTTTGTTTGAGTCACCAGTGCGCACAGACCATTATTAGCTAAGCGTCCTGTATATAAGGACTGCTGTTTTCGCCCATACACTTCAGAGTTACTTCTACCTCTGAAGTGTAAGTCCCTTCTCTACTAAGCCTCACTACCTTACGCTGACACTAGTATAGTACTTGTTTGTCTTAGGTGTGTAGCGCTGCTATCAGAGTTACTTCTACCTCTGAAGTTACTTGTTTGTCTTAGCCGCTCTTGCTTTATCTCGCTGTTAGTGCTGCCAGCTCAACAGGTTATGGGCCCTGGACGCTCATACTAACAGTCGTGTTCCAGATCTACCTCGTGTCATCCTGCTCACTCGTCATCTGCAACTTCTTTGTCATCTCTCCCAAACAGTGAGCATCCTCTATCCTCTTATTTCGACACATTCCTTTCTTGTCCACCGGCATTATTTAAATGTCGTGCCAATACTGGCTAGCCTTCTTATGAAGGTTCTCGCAAAAGGCGCTAGGGAGCTGTTAAGTCAGCAGACGCGACCTTAAGTTCCCCTGTGCGCATTTCCTCACTACTTATTTTCTGCCTCCCGGTTTTCGTCCGGATTTATTAGGCCAATAGGGGAAGACCCTTGCGGCTATAGGCCACCTTAATGGTTGGGAGATACTCGGTTAATACCTGGGTCTCTTTAAGGGGTGTGAAGGCCTGGTTAATAGTCAAACCCAGAAGTCCTTCCCTCTGATACAACTAGGGGTCGCTACTATAAGTAAAAGTACTATACATCAGTGCTAAGACCCTTAATGGTCTGGTCTAGAGACTCCACAGACGGCAATTGGAAATGATGCTGGAGTTGATCCTCATCTTTCCTCTTGGAACTCGCTGTTGGCTCCTCTCTAGGGCACTGCCCCTCTCAGGGCTACCAGTGAACCTGAGTAGCCCCTGAGGACGGCCTAAAGGTTAGGACACGCTCTCCGGGAAATCCTTCGCCGGAAAGTACCCCAGACGTGACTCTGCTTGACCCTGACTAAAGCTATCACTAAGACTGCTTGCCCTTCTCGCAAGGTCCATGTGGTAACAGGCTAGTCCTGAGAAGGGGTTTAGTTTACACTACCTAGTACTTTTTACAAGTTGGTACTCCAAAGTCGCACACCTGGGGCGTGACACCTTGAGTGTTACGGAGTATAGCGCTCTTATGGCTGGACCGCTACCTTTCCTATCAAGATCTGGACTGGTTCTGACTGCTCCTCGGAACCAGATTTTAACACTTCAAAACATCTCAAATGGCTCAATTCACTCTTGTCTTCCCCCCTTCCGTCCAACTTGCCAAGCTGGATGGTACAAATTGGCAAACCTGGGCTCAGACTTTTACGTCTCTCATGCTCATGAATGGTTGCTCAAGGCATCTCACTCACGACAACCCCGGTGCGATCCCCCAGCACCCTGCTTTACCAGCAGGTGCTGCTGGTCCAACCGGACCCACGGACGCTGGCCTGGCCATGTTGGCCTTATGGCAAAAACAAGAAGAGGTCATCATTGGCCTCTTATATCTATCAGTTACAACAGAGGTACTATCAGGGATCACATCCCAAGTCCTCTTCCCCAGCGTCCACGACAAGTTCGTGCAGTTGGAAGCCTTATATGGTGCCGTTGGCTCTATGGCCACTTTCAATTTATGGGTTGGATTGGTCAACACCAAGCTGGAAGAAGGACGTCCCTTCCTCCCCCAGCTACAAAAGATGTTGGACCTCAAAAACACCCTTCAAGAGAATGGGATGGCAGTCTCTGACATGCAGATGTCGTTTATTCTGCTAGACGCCCTCCCCCCATCTTACTCCACTATCGCCGGCACCATACTGGCTGCAGGCCCCCCTGCCAATCTACTTCCTCAAGACCTGATCAATAGGTTTATCAATGAGGAATCACGACTCTCCGGTCCCTCCGCCACCCTTAACAAGGTGGCCCCTATCAACCGGGCCTCTGGTTCGCGCCCCCCAAAGGTGCAACCATCGCCCAATTCAGGCAGCTCCGCCTCGGCGGATATAATCTGCCATTACTGTCACAAGTCCGGCCATAAAAAGCCAGACTGCTTCAAACTAAAAAGGGACCAGGAGAACGCAAAGAAGGGGAAGGCTGGGCAGCTGAGGAAAGCTGCCCAAAATCTCATTGTCGCCGCGCCGGAGGCTATTCCGGCAGATAGATTAAACTCTACTATACCAGTACCAAAGAGCCGCCTATTTACAATAGTTAATGGCTCTGGCAAAATAGAGGAGGTGCATGAAGCACCTCAGGTTTCCCTTTACATGATGCGGGATAAAACCGCACACATAGAGTCAAGATGGATGATGGACAGTGGAGCTTCAACACACTTTACACCATACATTGAAGACTACGATACCTACACACCACACGAAGGCATCGAAGTTCTGCTTGGAGATAGCTCTCTGTTAAAGAGTGTTGGAACGGGTACCATAACAATCCGAACCAACAGAGGCTACGACCTCAAAATCTCCAATGTGTTGCACCTCCCAAACACACATTCCCGCATCCTCTCCACTAGTGCCCTGACAGATAAAGGCGCCCTAGTCTCTTTTGACTCTACCTCCTTCTCAATACGCTACAAAGGGGAAACCATAGCGGAAGGACACAAGGCTGCCAATTTATATTGGCTTGACAGTCATAAGCTAAACACTGTCAAAGCACCTGCATCTGCCAGCCTTGATGTCTGGCATAAGCGCATGGGACACATGTCCAAAGAAGCGCTGAAGACGCATGCTCCCGAGGCTGTAAAAGGCCTCGTTATAAACAATGAACCAGAGGAGGCGGGACCATGCCATGGTTGTGAACTTGGCAAATCCACCCGCCTTCCCTTCCCTTCCCTGCTTCCATGAAGCGTGCCGAGGATCACCTCGAAATCGTCCATAGTGACCTAGTTGGACCCCTTCAGAACAATTCTATTCAGGGGAACAAATATTTCGCCACCTTCATAGATGACTTCTCAAAAGCAGCAGTTGTCATCTTTATGAAATCAAAAGATCAGTTTAAGGACGCCTTCCTACACTATAAGGCGTGGGCTGAAAAACAACTTAACAAGCCCATTAAATCCTTACATTCTGATCGAGGTGGCGAATATGTCAATCACGACCTTAAGCACATACTTCTGGAAGCGGGCATTGAGCATCGTCTCACAATGCCTTATTCTCCACAACAGAATGGGAGAGCCGAGCGTTTTAACCGTACGGTTATGGAAAAAGGCACCAGCATGCTTCATCATGCGGGCCTTAGCCTTGGCTTTTGGGAACAAGCAGTTGAGACTGCTGTGCACATCTATAACCGCACTCCCACTCGTTCTAATAAGTGGAAAACTCCGCTGGAGCTCTGGAATGGTACGGTTCCAGATGTCTCTTACTTTAGAGTATTTGGCTGCAAAGCCTACTATCACGTACCTGAACACAACCGGCAAAAATTAGATCCTAAAGCAAAGGAGGCCGTGTTTGTGGGCTATGAAGCTCTTTCCAAGGGCTATAAACTATGGGACAGACATAGCCGACGCTTCGTCTCTTCTCGAGATGTTACGTTTGACGAAAGCGTCTTTCCGTCCCGTGGTGACCTGATCCCTCACCAATACACTTCACCAGTACCGGAACAGGAGGTAATCGACTCCACCGGCGGTAATATCTATATAAGAGTGCTTGATCAGCCTCTACCAGCTGTTGCCACAGCACCTCAGGCACCGCCAGTCAATGTGGCCCCGCCTGCTATACAGGTGCCGGAGGAAGCCCCTCCGCAAGAACAACAGCCTAGCACCCCACCCAGCACCCACCCTGATCCAGTAGATCAGACTGTTTATCAGACCCCACCCTCTGCGCCCCCTACAACTACCCCTCCTCGTCCTTCGCGCTCAAGGCGTAACTGGCCACCTATGGTGACCCAGCCGATACCTGCCCCTAATTTCAACAGGGACATCAGTCCTCCCGCTGAGACTCCTAGGAGTCCCAGGACTGAACAGGTGTCTTCGCCTCCTCGCCCTAGGCGGAGCACAAGGACGAGGCGTCAAAATCCTCGCTACTACAATGAGGACAATGACGAGTTCATGCAAGGGAGTAGCAGACTTACAATGATGGACTTGCTGAATGCGGCAGAGGCCCCTGGCTATAGGGATCCTCAGACCTTCAGGCAAGCCATGGAGTCTGAATACGCCGACCAGTGGCAGGAGGCATGCCAGTATGAACTGGATGCCTTGGATAAGCTGCAGGTCTGGCGGCTGGAACCCCTTCCTGCTGGAAGGAAGGTGGTGAAGTGCAAGTGGGTCTTTAAGAAGAAAGCGGATGGACGCTTTCGTGCTAGGCTAGTGGCAAAAGGGTTCACCCAACTAGAGGGGGTGGACTTTGACGAAACCTTTAGCCCAGTCGCCCGGTTTGAGTCCCTTAGACTCTTGTTGGCGTTAGCCACTCTGGAGGATTGGGAGATCCACCAGATGGACGTCAAATCGGCTTTCCTACATGGAGAACTGGACGAGGAAATCTACATGGAGCAACCCGTAGGTTTCGTCACAGCTGGCCAAGAACACTTGGTGTGCCGGCTTCAGAAAGCCCTTTACGGTCTGAAGCAGGCTTCCCGCGCATGGAATCTACAGTTCCATGGAGTTCTTAGTGAACTCGGCTTTACGCGGACGTACTCTGATGCAGGAGTATACGTGTATCATCTTCAAGAGGGGGGTGATGCACTTTTCGTCATCTTATATGTAGATGATATCACTATACTGGGCAACTCGCTTGATAAGATCAATGATCTGAAGGCGTCTCTATCAAGCCGATACGAGATGACCGATCTGGGAGAGATTCAGTCATACCTCGGTGTTAACATCACCAGGGATCGTGCTAATCGCACTATGATGATCAACCAGTCAGATTACATCTCTGATGTAGTTGAACGGTCTGGAATGAGGGACTCCAACCCAGTATACACCCCTCTTCCCTCTGGCGCGGAGGCTCACTTGATCAAACACGAAGATCAAGCCTCTACTTCTGAGATTAAGAAGTATCAACAGATAATTGGGTCTCTGCTATATGCGCAGATTGGAAGCAGACCTGATATCTCCTTCGCTGTTGCGCGCCTCAGCCAATTTGCTTCCAATCCCTCTCAGCAGCATCTGCGCCTTGCCAAATACGTGTTAGCATACCTTAATACTACAAAGGACTACGCGTTGCGCTACTCTGGAGGGAATGGTGGAGAAGGCCTTCATGGCTACTGCGACTCTTCCTGGGGTGACCAAGAAGATCGCCACTCCACCACTGGCTACGTCTACCTACTTGCAAATGGTGCCATCTCATGGTGCACCAGAAAGCAAAAGACGGTAGCACAGTCCACCACAGAAGCTGAGTACATGAGCCTCGCTGAGGCTGCAAACCAAGCTCAGTGGTACAGGACTTTCTTAGAGGAACTGGGGTATGAGGTCTCCTCCCCCATACCTCTTCACTGTGACAACAAGGGCGCTGTAGACTTAGCCCTGAACCCTGTCACAGGGAGACGGTCCAAACACATCCCCATCAAACACCACGCTGTTAGGGAGTATGTAGAAAACAAGGTGATACACCTGATACGTACTCCAACGAAGGACATGGTAGCAGACGGACTTACTAAGTCTCTACCAAGGGAAACCTTCGAGAAGCTGGTTAATGATGTTGGGTTGGTGTAATGGAGAAAAGTGTGGATAGGATCCACATTTATCAGAAATTCGGGTTGATGGACCTTTTATAAGGTTGTCGATGAAGTGTCAAGGCAGAATAAGATTCGCTCTTATCTCTGCAGAAGAGAGTCCTTTCTCTCTGTCTTATATGGAGTTTCACACCGCACTTCAAAAAGTTGTCCTTTATGACACTATGAAGTCAAGTGTTCTAGGGAATTCAATCCCGAACTCCTATAGACTCTTGCACAGTTCTTATGTTGAGAACTTGCAAAGCATTTTCAACTTTGTTGAAACTTGACACACGCTCTCATCACCATCTACCACCTATTCTTATCTTATCTCCAGAATGGACTGCCTCAATCATGGAGGGATGTTGAGACGTCACCAAATTGAAGTGTGATGTCTCGTGGGATATGATTGTGTCATTCCCTTCCTTTTACGGTGTCTAACCCTTATGGTTAAGTTAAGACACCGGACTTATCCGCTTTAGGCGGTTTTATTGTTCTCTGCCCTCCAATGGCATTTCTCCCTCTGGCGCACAGACCAGGTGTATTTTGTTTGAGTCACCAGTGCGCACAGACCATTATTAGCTAAGCGTCCTGTATATAAGGACTGCTGTTTTCGCCCATACACTTCAGAGTTACTTCTACCTCTGAAGTGTAAGTCCCTTCTCTACTAAGCCTCACTACCTTACGCTGACACTAGTATAGTACTTGTTTGTCTTAGGTGTGTAGCGCTGCTATCAGAGTTACTTCTACCTCTGAAGTTACTTGTTTGTCTTAGCCGCTCTTGCTTTATCTCGCTGTTAGTGCTGCCAGCTCAACATGGATTGGGTAGGGAGGTCAGCAGCTTGGGTGGGAGCCTGAGAGGCAGATTGGGTAGGGGGGTTGGCAGCTTGGGCGGGAGCCTGAGAGGCGGATTGGGTAGGGGGGTCGGTATTTTCCATACTGTGGGATCGGGTGAGGAATCTTCCAAAGTGATCGCGTGGTTGTGGTTGCCGGGACTTCCTCGGTGGCATGCAAGATGTTGCTTTTAGGGCAACTGGACTTTAGACAGTCACGAAGTGAAAGCAAGCAAAGTGAGATGAAATTGAGGGAATGTCTACTGACTTCCCCTCGCGGTGGGCTCCAGATGTAGGGTTGAGTGCGAGTATGAGAGTGTCGTCCCAAGGGGAAGACGTAGACAAAGGAGATGAGATAAGTAGGAGCGCGGGAATGCTGAGCTGGGATCGGCGCGGGTGCGATGTGCAGATCAACATTCACACTGAAATCGGGCAATGGGTTTCGGGAACGGCAAGTGAGGTGAAATAGAAAGATGGGCAGATTCTGTTGTTGCTTCTGAGACACGAGAGCCGAGGTTATATACATGGGGGATGAGCCACAGGACACAGAGTGAGACAATAGAAATACAGGAGGAATACAGTAGACGCAGACACAAACGGAATACAATGGACGAACACGAACATGGCAGCCGGGAACTGGGTATCGAGGCCGATGTGGCCGAGTCGTCGTGAACGCGCCGAGTGTGGCCGTTTGGCGGTGTTGCGCACGCAGCGCATGTGTGGACCTTACACAGGGAGCGATACAAAATGCAGAACAAATACAAACGTAGATGTACTTAGCGTGTGAGTACGGAATTTGGATAAAAAGTGTGACTGCAACAGGCTGAGATGGCCGATCAAGTAAGGTGTCAACGGATGCGTCAACTTTGTATCATCAGGACCATACATCATATGATTCTTAAATTATGGCAGGCTTGAGTGTCGCACGGCCTGAGTCAGCTCTGGGTGCCTATTAATGTGATCCAACGTCTGCTCGTTCTCCGCGATATACAGTTGTAGGTCTTCCCGCTTTACCCCGCAGAACCGGAGTACATACTCGCGACACGCCTTGCGGCTCTCCTTGAACCTTGAGTCCTCCCTGTCGAGCGCGCAGACGGTAAACCCAGGGAAGCTATACTCGAGCCGCGGACGAAGCGCCGGTAGCATATATATCGGCGCAAGGTGCATAAGTACCCGAGTTGTTGTTGATTACAAGCTCCCAGCGCATGCGCTCGTCGGCGTTCCTATCGCTATACCCGACCCAGCCATCTGCGCACGTGGGCCGCGGGTGGAACTCCGTCGCTGTATGACACGCGCTTCGCGCAATTGGCGTGCAGGGCGTACTTCGACGCAAAATCGACGAAGGACGTGCCGCTCGACTCGCTGAACCGCGGCGTTTCGTCCTGATCCGTGATGTCGTACGTGTACACTACAGGCTTCACGCGTAGCCGGCACGGGTCGCTGGGGGAGCGGGCTTGCGCGAGGCTACGCGCATCGTACAGCAGCGCGAGCACGTCCGTGGGCGCCTCGAGTAGCCCTCCGATCGCACGTCGTTTGCAAGTACAGCGAGCGGTGCGCGCGGCGGCGTACTCCTTGGCATACTCCGTGTTCTAGTGCAGGAACACGTCGCCGATGAAAGCGCGCACGCTGTCTAGACGCACCTCCCACATCCAGTAGAGCCGCGCGTCGTTCACGCGCGTCAGCTACTCGACCGTCGGAGAGTAGCGCTGCGTGTACCGGAGCGGCCCGTCGAAGGTGTATGCCGGTGCCTCACTGAGTGGCGTTGTGGGTCCTCGCGACTCAATCTGTGCGTGTGTAAAGGCCGGAGTTTGTGTGTGTGTGGCAGAGGAGAAGAAAAAGAGAGGTGTACACCTTGAACAAGGACACGCCATCGAGAGGGCGGTGCGGCGGGCCCTGCATAACGACCTCCTTGGCGCCAGGGGCGACTGTCTCGAACTTGCCCACAAAGTCATCCGTCGTTCTCTTATCTTTGTCCCTCACTTTCACAGCGAGTGTCGCATCGGTTGGCACGTTTTTCAGGTGCCACAGCTCATTCCAAGTCGGCTACAAGGTATTCGCCTGCACCGACGACCTGCAATTTGTGTTCACTGGTCAGACTCAAGGGGGAACTTGGCTGAAAGAAGGGGGGCGTGGAGACGGGCGTACGTGTATTCGGTTTCGTGGTCAAAGTGCACGACAAAGTAGGGGTCCGAGTTGCCCATGATGTCTGTCTTTGGCAACCCTCGAGGCTCGAGCACCGATAAAGTGGATAGTCAGGTCTACGTAGTTCGTTCCATGAATGTTGCCCTGAAAGACATGACGACTCTGAGTTAATTGTCTGATAGTGGTCGGCTGTTCGTGTCCTTTCAACAGTGTGAACGGAAAGACATAGCCTACAGCTATCACCCAGATGTCATCTATTGGTATGGATGTCGTCGAGTGTCGAGTAGTATTTATGGAGATCCACGCATCGTGGCATCACCGTAGTCATCTCAGGCTTAATGAAAACCCGGGCCGGATATCCGCCTCAAGTAATTCTCAACTTCCGGGCCCAGGGTCGCCCGCAAGCAGAGATGATGACAGGACGCTCCTACCTGCTTTTATCCCGAAGGATTTATCCAGCTAGAGCCTCCAGGTGGTCCCAACGCTCTCCCTATACAAATACTTCAGGCTCGCGAACAAAATTGGGGCTATCTCTGGTCTCCTTACTTGGTCTCACTGCTTTTGTCGGATGCTCGTGGTCTCGGTTGAATCTCGACTCCGCTGCTCAAGATTCTAGTTCGACTCAAGAAAAATTTCAAGAACATCAAAAAAGTCGCACCTATAACGAATTGTACACGAGAGATGATGATTTCAGCGTATACGTGCGCCATCTGCACGCGCACACGCAGACTTTCGAACAAACAGTCTTTCCAGGGAATCACACCGGCGTAGCGCGATATGACACCGCAAAATGCGATGCTCCAGGGTGCGTTTCTCTCACTCTCTGACCACGATGACGAAGATGGTTGATCGTGACGTTGCCAACAAAGGGACCACGCGACGGACTTTGCGGCCGGCGTACTCCCCGTGCCGACGGGCTATTGGTCAATCTTCGCCTTACTCAGTGCGGACGATGCGAACTCTTCCAACCCCGGTGCAGTATCTTGGATACGAAGGAACATCGTCGCAGCCGTCGTTGGCGCGCTCGCCGACGCGCATAGCGCAAGCCATCCGCCTCCCAGCACACACGTCGACGACGCTCTGCGGCAAGCGCTCGTGCGCCTCGACGACGACGCGCGAACGGGGCAGCCCTGGGCACAGGGTGCCGGCCGTGCTTCGGCGCTGCTCGCGTTTTTCGACTCGGAGTCGCGTGTGCTCCGCATCGCCAGCACCGGCGCGGGTCGTGCTTTTCTGGGCCGCGTGAGCGACGCGACCTACGAGTGCACTGAGCTCGTCGGGCCCGGCTCCCCCCGCTATCTCGAGCTCGAGCCTGCACGGACCCACAGGATAGGCGTGGAAGAGCTCGTCAACGAGGGGGTCTTTCCCTCGCGCGGCCCGCTCGACGCGTCTTCAGTGGAGACGCGTAGTGTTGAGGTACGCGATGGCGATTTTCTCGTGCTTGGTTCAGAGAGCACCTGGTCAGGTATGGAGGGTCCGGAGGCCGTGCGGGCTGTCGGCGCATGGATAAGGGAACAAGAGGAGCCAGGGCCTGAGGGAAGGGTTTGGTCCCAAGACCCTGCTATCGGTTTCGACTTTCCCCGGGAATATGACGAGGATGACTTTGGCCTGGGCTGCGTTGGCGCGATGGTTCCTGCGATGATGAGGGATTTTGACACCATGTTCTCGCGCTATCGAGGGAATCCGGCGAGTTGTGTTCTACGACGCACCGACCTCGAGCGTCTTGCGGAGAGTGGCAGCGCACCTGATCGAGACGACCGTGTGACTGGGCGTCGTGTTCGCCCTACTTCGAGTTCAGGGTGGGTGATTAGTCGGTAAATAACGTCCTTCCCCCGTCTTACTGACGTAGCCATAGCCAAGGAAACGGCGGCTCGGTGGTGGTTGTGGTATTTGCAGATGCAAAGTCCGCGAGTTCATAAAGTAAATGTAACTTGATCGATGAACGTGGGCCCCATCAGTGTCCCGTGTGGGCCATGTATTTGTCTTCCGGTGGAGGATGTCGGGATGTCGGCATCTTAGCACGCGCGCACCGTCTCATAGTATATTTCGTTTATTTATTGTATGCTGCATCCGTGTAGAGCATGGCGCGCCTATTACGACTGCGCAATCAGCACACTGCCCCCCTACCCCACATGTCTGTTTGTTGGTCATCCATCGGTTGAGCTACTCAACGGCCCCTTTCATCGCCTTTGGGAGACCTACTGTAGCACCTCCGCATCAGCCGGCATCTACGGAGGCAATGTCTTAACTAGGTACTATCGTTCCCACACCTCTGCAAACGTATCCATATCTGCAAATTCCGAAAGATCTTAGTAAATCAGTACTCTCCTGACACCCTTTCTTCCTAAAATAAATACCCTATATTCTCCAGCATGTATAGATGTAATATCGCACAAAATAATGAGGATCAGAGAAAAACTATGGTCATGAAAAATCGACAAAGGTGATGGGGTGGTCTAGAAAGCGTGTTCACACCCCCAGATCCCAGCGATCCCGACATTACTACCTGAATTTGCCTCACACTGATGTTAAGATATGTCACCACCAGTGACTCTGCAAATCTTGGAGCCAACAAACACTGGCGATCGAATTGGAGACAACAGTCTCACCAAGGACCATGGAGAGGTGACAAAATGTGACCCAACTCGGCAAACTCCTTTTCGGACAGCAAAATGACTGACACATGTTGCCACATTTTGCCACATTTGCCGAAACGCCGCCTGTTCATCCGCCTGCCAAAATTGACTGCCTTTTGCCACTGCCGTGACAATGCGTGACCAAAATCTGCAGAGGTGGGTCCTAACACTCCACGCTGAACGGATTCAAAAACAAATGAATAAAAATCTGATTCTGGTGGAAGATACATGTACCTATTATAATGTACAAAATGAAGTAGCTACGATGTGGTGTGGAAGCTACAAAAAAATATTAGCGTTTTTTTCCAGAGGTGTGGGAACGATAGTAGCAATTAGTAATTAATCGGCACGGCTACCCCGCGTCATAGCCAATCCGATTCCGATTATCATATCATTCCCTTCTCTAGCCTTCTCTGGCCCTTCTCTGGCTATCCTTTACCTCTCTCGAGTCTCGACCACCCCCCTCGACATTGTCAGACGTCACGTTCCCTATTTTCCTTCGGTCTTCCTGATGAATAGTCTTGAGTTCGCAGGTGCCAACGTTTACGAGCACTACGAACTTTAAACTGCACACTTTTCTTTGACTTCGTCCCACAACCGAGCCATTCTAAAACCGCCACAATATCATACATCCCCCACTCCCTATTTCCTTCGTGCTCCCCGATAAGCAGGTGCAAACGTGTACGAGCTTTCTACCGCACATTCCTCCGCTTTGATTCTCCTCATGGGTGAACACCTCCAACCTGCTGCAATCATACATCGCCCGCTCTGCCTTACTTCTATTTCCTTCGCACCATTGAGTGCTTCATCCATTGATCATCACATCCTATCTTCCGTATTCATGGATATCGACTCGCCCTGTAATTAATCAGCGGGTTCGTAAGTCTTCGGGCTCTCGGAACCCACGTTATGAGTCACATATCCCACGTCGTAAATTCTAAATCCCACTAGTAGCAGTTTAACATCCCGACGATCTCCTGTGAGATTACTATTGCGACATTAGAGAACTCCCCTTGAGGGAAGATGTTGGCGTCGAACAGGTAAGAGGTGAAGTTGTGCGGCAAAAGAATTCGGACTTCGAGTACAAGGACTTCTCGAGAAGTGTTGTGAACTCATGCTTTCTAAATTAAGAGATGATTCAGATTAGAGGCCAGAGCTGCTACAAAAACACGAGATGGGGAGCAATACAAAAGGCAGAACAAATGCAAACGTAGATGTACTTAGCGAGAGTGGGCACGAGACGGAAACTGCAGAGGGCCGAGATAGCCGGTCATATGGAGCGTCGAATATTGAAAATTGATATCAACGGCACTTGGTACGACTGTCACGCCCGTGCGTTCGGGGCACCCTATTACTGTACGCCTTCCATTCGTGATTGGCCTTCAAGTAACATCGTCCCCTCCTCTACCGTCTGCTCGACTACGTCTTCACTCGAGAAAACGTCTGCACTTTTGAGGTCACAGCCACAATACTCCCTTATCGATATTAATATTAGTCTATTTATTTATTTATTCTCAAGAACACGCACCTTAGCCCAAATTTTTCGAACGGTTCCAGAGGGGGACCAGGGGGTGATACGTATGGCTCCGCTGGTGGCTTGAAACTGTACCCGAATTCGTAGGCATTCACAAACTTGACTACACCCTCAGGCTTCCTATGCAGCGCTCTCAATCCTTGAATGACCACTGGGCAAAGTTCGCTGTTGTGGACGTCGATGATGTGAGCCCTGATTTTGTCTGGGCGTTTCCACTTGTAAGTGCAGGACTTGAACGGACAAATTCTTTGCTGTAGCTTGTGCACTTCATTCCCGTGCCGTTTAAGTTCCTGAGGCCTTCCAAATACCTTATTACACGTCTCACATCGGGGTGCGCTACTGGATACGGGCTCCTCGTTGATAGCTTCCTGGGTCTCGGTTAACGCGACTTGAAGCCCTGGAGGCGAAAACTGAGATGTATCGTCGAGGTGCACATGGGTTCCCAAAGGCTGAGCTGAGCTCGCTCCATCGTGTGGCGAACCAAGTAGATGCTGTAGCTGGTCCAAAGCGACGGGTGCAGGCACGAACGATAGCTGTATGGGAGGACGCGCCAGTATGAGTTCGAATGCCTGACCGTAGTGGACCTAATTTCCCCCTCACCACATAGTCCCCTTCATAAAAGATCTGCACACCCATATACTCCAACTCGCCGGGATGTGGTTCCATGCCTGGTGGGTATGGAGAAGGTTGTATTATGAATGCGGAAACTCGATTGGGGGACAGTGAGTTGGCCTACATCCACAGCGGTTGCGGTTTAAATGCGTTTTCAAAGTACAGTGGCACTTCACTGAGTGAGAGGGCACTTGCATGGCCTGTAGGGGCACATCGAGGTAGGTTTCCGGAGGCTCATTTTGCTAGTTGCAGTTAATTGGCACCATTTGCCATACGCCGGTGCCTTTCTACTAGAGTCAGGGGTCATTTCTAAAATGCGTCCAACAGGCTGCACTCACTACGGTGGCCGAAGTTTCTGTCGGCTCCACTGTGTTGCGATGGGCGTACCTTTCCCGAAGAGAACCGACATAACTCTGTAAACCGAAGATGGGTCCGAGTCAGTGCGTAGGAGGTATAATTCCTTGCGATACTCACCACCGCGCCCTTGCCAATGTGGGTTCAGAGAAAACATTCTGGCCTGCTAAGACGAGAATCGAACATATTTAGACTCGTCCGAATCCTACTTGCCCACGAGGCCCCACACTCAGCTCCGATGCTACATTCCCGGCGCCAAAGCGGCCATGCCTGCCACGTCCTCAACTTCTCGACTCCTCTGCAAGGTCCTTTGTTCACGGTCACCGTTGCAAGCATGGTTTCTGCGTTTTCACAGTTGGAACCGCATTGCAACACTACTCCTACCACCATTCCATCTATAGTATACTCCTGCAACGGGCGAAAGTATAATGTTAGTGTTTTAGATAGATCAGAATCAGTTATCACTCCATGTCAGTAACCGTGGTGTTTACTGGATCATATTTCTCTTGGTCAATGAAGTGCCAGCTGCCATCGATACCTCAAAGGAGGTCGAAACAAAAATAAGATTAAAAAGAAAACCCTATATTGACTGACCAAAGGCAATAGTTCAAGTCCCATTTCAGACGTATAATTCTCGTGCCACGGGATGTTGGCAATCCATGGGCACGGTGGACGCCCAATATCACGAGCTCGGAACTAGGATAGACCACCCTGAGGCTAAACCATGGATGGCACAGTGCCCTCCCCAAGATAGCGGCATCGACGCGGTCCAGCCATCGCGGCAACTCTACAAGTATTCATTACGGCGAACGGCCGCCGTGCCACTTGGCACACATTCCCGTGAACTTCCGTGTAGTACAGCCCGAATGATACACCGCCGCGCCGTTGGCAACGATGGGGGTGCAATGGGTGCCCCTCTTGTCCAAGAACGGGATCGCATGCATCACGTGAGGCACGACCTGGTGCAGAATTTGCGTTAGAGGTGCAAAGGCAGACAAGCATGCGCCCGTAATAGTACCCTCAACTCTGGTCGAGCGCAGATATGGCTCCCATCTGAGACGAGGTCTCATTTTCTCTCGAAGGTCACGCCAGCTCTTGAGTCCGAGTTGACTAAGGGTAAAGCAACGAATACCGATACGTAGCTTGGAATGACACGGTCATTGAGATAATCGCGCCAGTAACCCCCTGGAGCAGGAAACTCCATTGTCAGGGATAGTAACGTGCCCATCACCCTCCGCGTACTACTATTCCACTCGCGTCTTCTGGTGAGTGGGTGATAGACCCGCGTTATAGAGAGCGATACGATGGGGTCTCATGGGGTAAAACTTCACTACTGGATGACCGCTGATAGCCCACTCAGAGGAGCACCTATGATCTTTTCTACTGCAGAGTAGTGAGTACTCGGATTTTGGGCGGAGGACGTACCCACTGCATTTCTATATGCGTACCCAACCTTCACGGGTTCATTGACTCCAGTGGCTCTTACTCCAAGTTAATAAAACTGATCACTGCACCAGAGCACACAAATTTAGCCAGAAGTTTTTCATATTATTCGGAGTTACAGAACTCCGTATCCGATTCGAGAGCAGATACTGCAGGACATCGATTCCACAGCTCAGGTACTTTTGAGTCGCGGATTGTGATAGTCCCGCGGGTTACCGTGACCAGGACCCTGGGTCTTCGCCATCGGCCACTAGTTGCAGTGTCTATGGAACTAAAGCTCGAACTGCGAAAGCGGACTTACGCATTCTGCTAGGAAGAAGCACTGGACATCGTGCAAGCAACTGGCTGCGGCCCCCTCCTAAAAGTGGGTCACAATCGAGACATGCGGAACTACCAGAGTGTGCTCACACTGCGCGCGGAAGAAAGGAGCCTCCAAGCCCCCCGTGGCGGTTGGGTTTCCCAAGGAACTCGCCGGAATGCGAGTGTCTCGTTCTTAGTGCATTACTACCGATGAGTAGGGGGCCCTTGGATGGATGAGCGAAACATAAGGTGCTTCACAAACGACACGTGGGCTTCTCGTGGGTGACTATCGGGAACCATGACAGCTGAATGCTATTTTGATGTGCTCCGCAGTTCTCTGTCAAATGCCGTGATCACTCTTTGCTATAGGAATCAGTCTGGGGAGTCAAGGTACAGGGCGTACCCTAGATGGCAGAGAGGGCTGTTTGATGCGTCCCTTGGCGCTTGAAAAAGCGACACCGCGTGTTGGAAACGTGGAAAGCGCTGATAGTTGTTGTCGTAAAGATGAAAAAAGAGGCTAGCAAATGTCTAGACCCGCAAACGCCACGTATGAGTGAGACCTGGAATAAGAATGTTGGGTGGGTAAGGTCACCAATGCGACATTTTATCGTCGTGAGTAGGGGCAGTGAATACTGGGGCCTCAGATAGGGCCCAAGTGCTACACCTGTCGAATAGTACAGTGGTACTTGATAGCTGTACTGGCACGATTTTCCATTGCCAATAGACCCTCGGTGCTATAGTGGCCACCCACGTATCAGTGTCCAACAATGGGATTCTTTATTTTGTCCTCTAACAGTATCAAATTCCGCGAGTGATACGGTCAGTTGGCACCATACCTGCTGGCGCCTTTGAGACCCAATGGGTCGGGTCACCGTGGCAGCTATTATGAACACGGGTACGAAACTCAATGAGAAGCACAGAGGTTTGTGACACAGCGATAGTGACGTCGGGGGCACTAGCTAGACCGGTGGCCGTCCCCTCTATGGGTGTGTCGGCGTCGCATAACTTCGATAGAAAACCCTTCTCCAGTAGGTTACAAATATAGATAGAGAATTGAAGATGCCACGCGACCCCTACATCCCTCATTGGCATTCTCTAGCGGGTGATGATAAGCACATTCATTCGATCGAAGTAAGGAAGAGCTATTAGTCAGCGTGATTACAAGGCCTGGACATACACAGCAGACTGGTCGCAACACGTGCGGTGCCTCGGAAACTTAGTTTCTAGGAGTGTAGTGGTTTGGTTTGGCACCAGCGCTTACAGTAAGCTGATAAAATCAGAGTGCCTATACTGTACTACAGTAATAGTCTCAATCTCCTCATGATTCGTCTGGCACTTGATCATTACTCTTCCCTTCCCTTCAGAAGAGCGTCCGTGATATGGCCCAAATGACTCCCAATGCGCAGACTCTCATACTTCTGCCGAGCTGAGCTGGCATGTTCCGGCACGGCGTGTTCCGGCGCTGATAGGATGGCACAGCCTAGTGCCATGAAGCCTCAACCTCACACTCGAGGCGCGACGGCATACACTCTGCAATCACTCCAGAGTTACGACGGATTATCTGCTAGTAGTCAGAGGTGAAAGAGGTGAGTACAAGACAATCTCGTGGAATCAATGGAAGGAAGAGGAAACATCTACGCGGCGCATCCAGTGTCTGATTCCAGTCAAACCCGTCACATCCCCATGCCCGACCCTCATCCTGTCCGCCCCGACAGTTTAACATCTAGTCATGTAGAATCGCTGTTGATACCCCCCTGCCCATTTATTCCCTGGCTCCGCTACGTCGGTGACCGGTGGTCCGAACAGTTTGCTAGGTAACGCACGGCGGACAAGGGGTAGTGCTCATTCCTGTGTCGGTGGTATGTGACACTCGATCCCCCCGGACACGAGGACGAACTCACTTCACTATCTTGACGATCGTTCTGTAGGCGTTCTATTTGTATGACAACGTTCGACGTTGAACATGCGTCCACCCGCCCTCCCCAGTTGAGTGCTCAAACGCCATTCAGGCCGGTATTCACCATGCAATTTTATGACTGACCTGAAACTGTTTAATCGTTTCTAGAGGGATCCTGCTTGGGAGTAATTGCAATAATCGCATTAGAAAACGGTCGAAACTTCGCACAGTTCAAGTTAGTTGCGTGCCGTACAAGGGCTTGCCCACTGTCATTTATTCCTCCTAGCTGCTTCCCTGTCGACATCGTGTTCTATCTGGCCAATACTATTTCAAATACCCTTTCTCGCCACGAAGTCGTAATCTTGGTTGTAGTCGCTAGGCCTGGATCGGTTGTCAGCTTTATTGTGAGTGCTTTAGTGTCCTCCTGTTTATAGGGACGAGAATCATGCTCTCTTTAACTGGCCCAGGACCATCAGACTGAGGCGCGAATACCCATTTGGGCGAAGAGCCGCTCGCACAGGTTCGACAAACCCTCAGCGCATTCTTAGTGCGCCAATGGTTGTGCCCTGTCCTTCATTCATATTTCAGAGGCTTACTGTAATGCGAAGAGTCGCTGATCGACTTGAGAGACTCTCGGCAACGCTACACTGCATTTTGGATTGATGGTGGTGGCACGAGCTTTTTTTATTGGACAACTGCGATAAATATAACCTTATTTTCCGCGAAGGAAATCCTTCTGTACGATATCTTGCACCCACTGACGATTTTCGGACCATATCAAATGGCGTGGAGTCGTTTGTTCTGGGTATTGGTATTGTCGTCTGCATGGCGTTTTCCTGGTTCCTAACCCAAGACGGTGTATTGCGTATTATTCCCCATTTGACTTGTTTTATGACGATGCATCGAGTCACTCCGTGCGGTTATATGGCAGTTGGTCTTGTTGGAGGTGCGCTTGCACGAGCGGCGTAAAAAGTCCAAGTTCCATAGTGAAAACTTACAAGGCAGATACAACGGTGTAACCCATTAGACCGGGAACTGATTGCGTTAGTGAGTTAACAAGGGATATTACTGCCTCACACTTTGAGTTTTAGGGTTTTGCCACTGGCTTGCACCCGTTAAGATTCCAGAGCTTCCAAGAATGCGACGAGATGTCCCCGAAGTAGCCCAAGGGTCATACCAGGGATTATGGACGAAGATGCGCCTCTCTATCTATGACGTCAACTTTTGTTTAAACCCAATTGTGGACTGCGGGTCGAGCCATGGGTTCTTGGATCCATCCGAGCTCGAGCTCGATTTTCAGAAGCACCATCAGAGTCTATTCGGCGCCAAAAAAAGGAGTGGGCCGGAAATAGGGCGTCACACACAACACAAACTGGGTTGGGGAAGTGAAAGAACAGGAAACCGATACGGGGACGCCTCGATTTCCCCAATAATGGTAAGATGGGTCACGTAAACTATCACATGATAAAAGTACACATTCCCACCCAAGCACTGACAACATAATTCCATTTTTTCACGCGAATAACTGGGAAAAGCAGTGACTAATACTTAATGATTTTACACAATCCATAATTAAAAAGTAATTTTAATTAAACTTTAAGTCCATTCGGGAATTATCACACTGCGAAAAAACTTAACGTTCAGCTTACTGAGAACAATGGTCACTTATGATTTATTTCAGGGAAAAACATTAAGTTTTTTCACAACAATATAATCCTTGGATGGACATAATGTTTGAATAAAATAATTTTCTCAATATAGATGATGAAAAATCGTTAAGTATTAGTCAACGCCTTTTCTCAGTTCGTGCACGCAAAGACAGAACCATGTTGTCAGTGAAGGTTCTTCCTCTATTTCTGTTCCGGTACTACTGAGATGCACCATACAATCTCAGTATCTCGGCCAGCGCTCCCGTGCCTAGCGTTCTCTGGACGTACGACTTCAGGCTCTAACCTTCTTTACCTGTCGGTAATTCCCTGTTGTTCTGCGCTACTTGCTCCTTTGTTCTCCATTCTCGCCACTGCCCTTCTCCAAACTCACGACACTTCTGGTGTCAGCTAGGAAAGAAAGGGATGTGAAACACCTGGATTACCGTCCAAGTTCAAGTTAATTGGGAGAGCCTTAGTTACACTCCTCCGTTCACACCTATGCTTACATATACCGCTTCTCGATTGTAGATATGGTGTACACCTGGCAAAGGAGCAGGAATGCTCGAGCTCATCAACTCCTGGCTCGAACTCCACGGCAGGCCGTCCTCCTCTATCTCGGCGACACACAGTAGTATTAAAACCTAGAGGCCCTTAGCAGTGGTAGGATAAGGGAACAACGTATGTATACCGAGACGCGTATATACGAAGGATCACATGATCCTGTAGCGGTGTTGCGTGACTGACATCATTCTGACAGGTAGTAGTTGGCTGACGCTCACCGGTGTGCCCGTGTCCCAAGCTAACGAATTTCTTGGCGCGTCGTACCAGCTCTAGTAGTATTCCGAGACGGGTGATCTACACAAAAGATGCCACCTTCACCGTCGCGCAGGTCAGCAGTGGTGGGTATGGCCTGAGCGAGCCTAGTACTGAGGCGAGCCTCGACATCCAGTACACAGAGGCCATTGCGTACTCAACCCCGCACATCTTCTACAAGATCGGCTGCCAGTTTAAGGCATTACCTGGCAGCAGCAAACCCGCTCCGGGTGCTTGTTCTTGGAGTGGTTCAACTACTTGACCAACCAGATGGACACCCCACAGATGATCACCACGTCGGTTGGTATAGACGAGAAGGGTCTCCCGCTGATGTAGCAGCCGTATGCGACCTGTTTCTCCAACTCGGGACGCGTGGCGTCAGCGTCATCTTTGCAAGCGGCGACGATGGCGCCAACATTGCATGGCCAACAACGGCTCCGGGAAATCACCCTCCCTGATCCCTGCAATTGGCATTTTATCTCTCCTTGGAAGTGGTACACCAACGCAAGCACTCTCCATGCCTCCATGGCTTCACAGGTCCGTGGGTCACTAGCGTCGGCAGCATGAAGAACCAGGGTCCTGAAATCGCGGCGCGCCTCTCCGGGCACGGCTTCTCAATATATTTTCCGCGCCCGACATACCAGAACGCTGCTGTTCCCACCTCCATTCAGCACTTCGGCAACCAGTACAACGCCTTCTACAAGTGCGTTCTCCGCGGTGATTTGGCCTGACCTATACCTATCTTGTAATTGTGTAACCCTGCTAGTCGAGGCGTTCCTGACATTTCCGCGTAGGCGCTTGGTTTCGTCTTCGTCGGAGACAAGGCTTTCTTGTGAATGGCGCCAGTGCGTCTAGCTCTTTCCCCTCTCTGCTCTCCGTCGTTCATCCTTAAGCACCCAGCTGACCGCCACTTCACAGACCTTAGCGGGCACAATCTCACTGCTTAATGACTAGTTTTTAAAAGGCAAGTCCGCGCCCGGTTCCTCAATCCTTGGCTGTACGACGACGGTATTAAGGGCCTCATCGACACCGCATCTATCTCTAACCAGTGCTGCGACACTGGTAGATTCCTTGCTATCGCTAGAGGGGAACCTTTCGTTCTGCGAGATTGTATCTCTACTTTTTCGATGTTGGCTGATTTTAATCTCCGTGGGTCACGCGGTCACGAGTCTTGGGATCGCCGGTCTTTGGTACTGCAATACACACTTGGTAAACGAGTAGACGGACGGGGATGCATGTCAAGGGTCTCTGAAATACAGAAAGGAGTACTACTGTCTCACTTGGAAAACGGACTGGACTTGTCTGGTCCAAGGGGATAGGCAACTCTAAGCTTCAAGTTGGGTCGCGGTGTAAGAGACTACTACGCATGCGCCGTTTAAAAAAAAGTTAACCATACAGCTATTTGATATGAACACGCACCCCCTCAATACGACCAGAATTCCCAAAACTGAGAAGGCGAAAGAGGTGCAGAAGACGCGTATGTCTATGGTAAGACACTGCGCAGAATCTCCCAAGTTTCAAGGAATTCGATCACAGCCTGGCCAAGCAAGGCGCAGATTCCTTCCAAGACTTCAGCGGAGAACACATCGCGGTTGACGTCCGTGAGGTGGGCTTTTATTTTGTCAGGACGGCTCCACTCGCAAGAGCAGAGCGGGCATTGACGCCGTGGCATGTGCTTGTCGTTAATATGCCGCCTGAGATCTTGCGGCCTTCCAAAGCCCTGGCTATAAGTCCCACAAAGAGGGTGCACACCACCCGATGTGGCAGCATGCTAGAACTCGCTTTCGCTGAGGTAGAAGATATTGTACCATCTCTCCTGGGACACAAGAACTCGGTTTTGGAGGGCCTTTGTAAACGGTTCAGCAGGAAGATTAAAAGGCGGGGCCGCGCGTCTATTGAGCGTCTACTATCAAGCGCTAATCAGGGGCTCCTAGTATGATTGCAATGCGTGTGCCTCCTGTTGATCGTGAACTTTACACATTGACGGCTTGTAAGGACCATGAGGCCTGTTGGATTCAACCCCACGTTGAACTGGCATGCCGACATCGATCGCGATCCACGCAAATACGCCGCGGCTCCTCAGACATCCGAGTCATGCATCAGGCCTTAGTCATCCGGCCCTAGTTCTCTGCCAGTGGTCGAAGACGGATGCCATAGTCCTCTCCGTAATGGCATAGCCCTCACTGCTTCACACACCTCTGATGGATTATGAAACAACAGCCTAACCGCCCGTCGCATTGGTGTATTAGATCACCTTACCAAGCGTGCAGCCCTCCTTCGGTGAAATTACTGCCAATACCTTGGCTGATATAAATTGATTCAAAAAAGGGGTTGAGTCGTGGTTTCCCGCGTTCCTACACTACACACTGGCATCACTGGATGCACCGGCTGATTTGGAATGCAAGGGAGGTAGTAGGGCTGTGCACCGTGCCGTAACCGACGGGTACATTAGGAAAAACCTACTTTACTCATTTGAGATAACTGGAGATAATCAAGACTAGCGAACGCTAGCTGTCACTAAGATGTCAATAATTCTTGCACAATATGGAAATTATCTCAAATTAGCAAAGTAGGTTTTTCCTGATGTATACGGTACTGTCTGGCGGTTACCGTACCCGTATCGCTAGTTGACGCGGTTGAGTTTTGATGGTATGGCGGACGGTACGGGCTGACACTGTCTTAACTCATATAAGGACGGTCGTAAAACGGTACGTACGGTACTGTACGGCCTTTGCATGCCATCATACGTCTCTGGTGCACTGTGTAGGAACCAGTCCGAACCCTCCCACTCCCTCCCCAAACTAGGACCCATAGAGAGCGCAGCAGGCCGAATAACCGTTGTACGGTGTACGGAGCCAAGTCCGTGTGAGTTCGAGGCTACAGAGGTAAGGGAGAGCTGAGTCTGAAGCGTCCACAACGGCGAGGGCTGGTGTGATTGAGAATGGGCGAGGGTGATAACGGGAGCGAGAGCGAGGAAGATGAGGTAAAATGAGAAATGATGCTGTCGGTGGCAGCAAGACCGAGACAGCGACGGGTTTGAATGTTCATGGTGCGGGCCTAACTTTGAAATGAGTCGCACAGCACGCAAGACGAGACGAGAGGGGGGAAATCAGATGACGCACTAACGAGTTGAGAGTGTCAGGTTGAATAGATGCGAGCTGGTAAACGAAGCATTTTGAAACCAAGTCGACTGTGTAGTGAAGTGTAGAGGTAGGAGAGACGAACAGGCCTAAACGGGTCAATGGGAAATGAGGGCGAACGGGGACGCATCTATAAAACTGGAGGTTGTCAGGGACAGTCCAAGACAGTCCAAGACAGTCCCTGACAGCCTTTGACAGGCACCAAATTTACAGATGCGGGGAGGTGACAGTCAAGGGTTGCACGAGGTACAGGGACGCATAGCTTGCTACCACTGGCAGTGGCCTATTGGTCATTTGAGGGGCAGTGAAACTATGTCGGTGTCCATTGCAACGTGATGCCAGTGGGAGGGGGACGAACGAACGAACGAACGAACGAACGAACGAATAACGAATGAGAGGAGAGAGGAGTCAAAGAGACAGGATATACACCACTCCCAGGTAAGCCCTATTGGCCGTATTATCCCGTTCGCCGCCAGACGGCCGTCTACGCAGCCGTGCCGTACCATTGAGCAGCCCCAGAGGTAGCCTTACGTACCGTATGTGGTATGGCTCTACCCCATCAACAACAGCCGTATCTTGTACGGCCGTTTCCGTAATACGGACGGTGCACGGCCATACATTGGGTAACAGCCGAGGTAGAAGAGAAAATTTCGCGACAAAAACTCGACCCGTGCGATATCCACACACAACCGATCTAAGTCACGAAAATTCGTCTCTGCTCCTCAACTCTCCGGGTATCGGATTTAGACCCCCCGACTTGAAGATAATTGGACGGCATAGGTAAAGATGGGATAAATCACCACTCGGAGTCACAACCAAACTCGGTCCTCATCGAGCCTCATCCTCTGCGTGACATCATGCGCTGACCTCGCCATTCACACTCTCCCACAACGTACACCAGTTTCTCATCACTTGACACACCCCCGCGTACTTCCACTTCAAATACGGATAAGTGTCATCCTGCCTAGGCAACAGTTAGAAGGGTGATTAATTCTTGTATCAATGGGGTGTATAAATGTAATTAGTGATGTGCTACAATAGGTCCACCGTATCGCTTATCAAAAATGCTCCATGGTAGTATCTTGTTCTCGGAGTAAGGGACGATCGGGCAGGAAACTCTAAGCCTGGGTCGTGCAGGGGTTACAATCACTGAAATTGACATTACAAGCGCGATTACTATCATACTTGAATGATACATTGGCAGCGCTTGTAAGTGACACATACTCCTTCGACACGACCAGAATTCTCAAAATTAAGAAGGGAAAGGAAGGGTAGTGGACGCGTATATCTGTGGTATTACACTGCGTAATATCTCGTAGGTTTTGAAGAAATCGACAGCAGCCTGGCCACGCAGGGCGCAAATTTCTTTCAAGACTTCAGCGGAGAACGCATCGCGGTGGACGTTCGTAAGGTGAGTCTTTATTTTGTCGGGACGACTCCACTCGTAAAAGCAGAACGGGCATTGGGACCGTGGCATGTGTTTGTCTTTAATATGCCGCTTGAGTTCTTGTGGCCTCCCAAAACTCTGGCCGCAAGTCCCACAAAGAAGACGCACAGCACACGAAGTGGCAGCGTGCTAGAACGTACGGAAGTCAGACATCAAAACACTAGCACTGAACGCGCTTTCTCACCTGTGAAAGGATCATATCCGAGGCTCCTTCGACGGTGCCGGTGGTAAATACAGCCTCCGAGTAGTACTGGATGAAAGAACTCGCATCCGCTTGAATAGAGGACATTGTAGTATCTCAAGCTCTGCTGGGATGAAAGAGTGAGCTGACTTTCAACGGGGCTGTTCACAGGAATTATATAGAAGAATACGGTGGCACACCGCTTGCGTGGGCACCATCGTAGGGGTTGTAGCAAGGGTGTAGGGCCCATCCCATCCCATACCTGAAGGGTCGGATGTTCACATCGCGGGACATGGTTAGTTGGTACATGGCCCTCCTCCTAGAACCGGATCTGGCACCGTAGGTGGTCAAGTTCCTATCCTATCGGTCCGAAGATCATTTGATCTTGTAGAAATGCTCCTGGTGAAATAACCTCGAACGTCATGTCCCAACCATAAAATTTTACAAATCCGGTAGAGACCGTATCTGGGACCAAACATTGTCCGCATGAGTAGATGCAGGGATTTTTAGGTGACTATCCCTCGTGCGGATTAGGAAGGCCAAGGAAAACGAACCCATATATGTGGTGATAACACCTTGAATATCATACCAATGCACGTAGGAGGCATTGACACAAAACCCATCTGTTGTTCATTGGGAAGTTTCTAAATATGGGGGGTTAGCTAGGTGGTTTCTAGTCGCAAATTTGGGACAAGTGTGAGGGTGAGAAAGTTCATTGTCGATCCGCGGCGCTTAGCCGGGTGGCTCATACGCGCCTTCGTATGCGCCTTACAGTACGCGTGACTTTACTGGCACAACAACCATCCAACGATATCCAACTCCGACGCCGCCGCGCTCCTGCCGCTGGCGCTCGCCACCGTCACCATACTGCTGTCTTAGAGTTACAGTAAACATTGGGGCTCTGTAGCCAAAATTCAGGGTTTCCTATGGCGAGCTGGCAGGTCCCCATGACCTCCCACGTAACGTTACCACTGGCAGTTGCCACACGAGCCAAGGCACTGGCAGGATATTTTTCAACTACTACGCCGCAGGACATGGGCAATGACACGGAGGTTCTTGGTGCCCCATTCGTCGGAAAGTGGTCGCAAGCGTCATGTAGGGCGTAACCTGGCACGTTTGCCTTAGAGGTGTGTAGACGACGCAGATTGGAATGGCCTGTATTACGGCTGACGATGAAAGGGCGTGTGCCCCGGGCCCAGGGGTGGTCCCCAGTCTGCAGTATGGCAAGATTCCATTTTAGTCACGACTAGTCGGCGAGTCATAATAGGCACAACCATCTGACACCGAGCAGTAGTCGTTGGCATGACCGAAAGTCTGGTTAACTCTAGAAGGTCCACGCCCGGGCTGACGAAAGTAACGGTTGTGAGGACAACGCGTGCTCTACGTGCCAATGCGCAACGACGGTGACCGCCACCGCTCGACACACTCGCATGCCCATATCAACTCAGCCACGTTACCCAGTTCCACCCACGCGTGATTATCGACTCCAGCGATTGTATCTGTAATGTTGCTCCTGTGTTTGTCCCCGCATTCCGCCATATCCCACCCATGTCTGTCTACTTGTTGTACCTCGTCCGTGTACTGTGACCTAACTATCGTGTTTACGGCTCTCGGCTTTGTATATTTAACGTATCATCTATCTGTTGTTCTTGGACCGTTCCGTCTGAGAGCCCCGACTCGTACATCACACCTACTTCGCATCGCTCTATCTCCCGCAGCGGCTTATTGCCTCACTTCCTGGCCTCTCTGTCTACGTCCTCCTCTTGGGACGACACCGATATTACTCGCATATCACCTTCACGATACAGTAGCACCGATCTGGCACTCCCATAAGTTGACTCGGAGCCTCCGTCAGTGAAATCGCAGCACCACGCAAGATGTCTTCTGGTCTCTGATGGAGGTCACATCTTCCAGTTCAGTGGCTCTCCATTTGCCAGTCTTGGTATGCCTCCATCACGACACTCACAATCATTCCCATCGTCCCTAGTGCTGCTAGCACCGGAAACTGCTGCGACATCCACTACGGGAACACCTAGTGTCCAGTGTTCCTGCTGTCCAAACCGTCCGCATATCTCAGAAGCGCGACTCGCAGTACGAAAGAAGTGTGAGTAGTTATCTGGTGTTCACGAAGAGCAACACAGCGTCACTGCCAATGGTAGTTAACGGCGTGCTCAGAGAGTGAAGCGTTCATAATAATCGCCTGCGGAATAGTGAGCATTGGGAAGTTCCTTCCGTAGAGAAACCCTACCTCCCAATACGCGCACTTGGAATACACAGGTTTCGTGCATTGTCTCAGGGTCTGGCCGTCTTCCTTCCGAGTCACCCCTTGTGGTCACTACTAGAAGCGATCGACTGGCCTTGCGGCGCATCGCCTTGACGTTCTATCATCGGTGCGGCGCCTCACCCTGTTCTTACTGAGTTCCCGCTTCCTTGATGCGATCATAAGATCGGACTTCGCAAACCAGGGGGTCCGAGTCGTCCTAATCTTCAGAGTTCCATATCCGAGTACGGGAGTATGGGACGGACTATGCGGCTTCATAGGTGTGGCGCCGCGGCCATGAGGTCCTGTTCACGAGGTGCCGTTAATGGATTAAAAATCGAGTATGGGCCCAAACCGTTCTTTCAATCGTAGGCTCGGGTGATACCCTGAGAAAAGGCTATTGAATACCACAGCCTAGCCCCTCCAGAGAAACCACAAGTACACGGCGTTATGCAGGCAGTGCAGTTCTAACTGCAAGCGTGGACTTCGCATTCTCCGAGGAAGGAGCCAAATACAGAAAAAGCCGCTCATCGCGGTCCCCTAAATCCCGAAATGACACCTACCAGCTCATTGGAATTTGAGGGTGCTCACGGTGCGTGCCAAGAAAGGGTGCCTAGGACCCCCGCACCCTAGTACAGCATGAAAGATAACTAGGACCAATGGTGGACACCCCACAATAGTGCTGTGTATCACCAAGACTAATTGGTAGAACGGACGTCAGATAAGCGAACGGGGGATTTCTTTAACCGAGGGTCATCATCCCCTCTCGACAGCGCGGGTGAGTGAGCAATATGAATGGTACACCGGATATTACCGTTTCATAAGACGCGTTGTATCCTCATGGTGACTATCGGGCACAGCATTCCGAGAATTTCTGACCAAGAAGAGACAACAATGATGCAGCCGAATACCGTCCCAAGTAAGCTTTTCGCTGCTCAACACCGTAGTCGCTGCTCTCAAGGAAAGTCAGAAAGACAATTCCCGAGACATATACAAGACAACCGTGACATACACCGGCAGACCACTGGAAATTGTTCACTGGCATTTGGGCCAACAAAGCGGGACACGTGTTGAGCACGTGGAATCGGCACTACAAACAAACGAACAAACAAACAACAAGAAACGCACGACTGAGACGAGTTTGATGGGTAAGGCAACCGAAGATGTTGGGAAGCCTTTTTGTATCGTACCAACAGCTGTGCATACGGGTTCTTTGGTACCCGAGTGCAGCACTTGGCGAACATAAACTTAGTAGTAGTTCTACTTGGTGGCCGTACTACTGGTGGCACAATTATCTGGACTTGGGGTCGACACCAAGGTCGATGCTGCGGCATTGACCGCGGCACTGGAATTTCTGGTAAAAAGGGACCTTCACACGGTAGGACAGATCAGAATCCAATACAAATCACCTGTCGTAGGTGGTTATGATAACGCTCATGAAACCTTCTTCCATCTTCTCCTATCAAACTTCCGCGGGCGATGCGCTGGAATTGTACCCGTCACATCCAGCAAGCACTCATTCGTCCCTTGAGACCGATGGCGAGAGCAGTCGGATCCGCGTAACAGCTATGAAGTTGCTATCGAGATGCCTAATTCCTCCGAGTCAGGCCTGAAGGCCCTGAACTGTGTCAGGGAGGCAATGCTCCCAAATACCCGCCTATGGTCACAGTACTATCACCCCGTATGATACTTCCAACATAGAAGTTTGGGGCACTGGCACCAATCCCTGTGTTCTTTCTGCCACTTACGGAATAATGTCAGCTCCAACTCCGTGCCTTCCTGTTGCAGTGCAGGAACAGATGTGATTACAAAGCAGCTTATCATGGATCACCCATGATTCATTGCGCTTTGGCACCGCGCTTAAATTAGAGTCCCCTCGTTCTCAAACACGTTGGTTCAGCTCGCATCGGCAGCATCCCTCAATCGAGATCCAATGCGCGGGAAAGCTACTTTCCTACTAGCACCGGTGAGCAAACCTGTGGTTAATGTAGAGGCACCACTACGGTTACGGCAAGGTTGGATGGCAGGGTGTGCCATGATGAAGCCTTCCCGACTCCTCGAGGCGCAACAACATGCCGTGTATTCCATGTCCTCATTGATTTACGGTGTCCCATCGAATGGCACTACAGCATCGACTTGATCTCCTAAGTGGAATTCTAACCATTTTGGCAAGCATTCTAGATGTCAAGTAAAGCAGTGCATGGATAAATGAAACACTGCGCTCTCCATGAGGAAACGACGATGCAGGTATGACTTCTATAAAAAACCTTTTCCCCAACGAGGCCGAGTCAGCAACCTTCACAACTATCCTCGCATTCCAATTTCTCCTCTATATCCAATGTATGATCCTCAAGTCGCGCGGCCACTCCTTCAAGTTGACAATAATACGTGGTTGGATACCATGGATTTTCAGAACGAGGTAGAGTCTCTCACCGTACTCATGCTCGAGGTTATTTGCTGATTCTCCACCGTGTATGGAGCATACGACGGTGTACCCAAACGGTGCATATCCTCAATGCGGATCCGAAGCGACGTTCGAAAATTTATCATTCCATGCAAATACCATTTCCCCAGACGACAAGGCTCTGGTCATGTCGTCACCTGGCTATGACATGGCGCCCATAGACATCGGCTTTGCGGCGCCAATGAAACCCTCACCCATCCCGCTCGCGCCCGAAGTCGGAATGCAAGACGTCCCAGACTTCACGTTCGATTCTCCGCCTGTAGCACCATTTCGGGGCGATTCGGCATACCAGCAGCAGTGGTGGCCCGAGCAACATTCCGCTCACACTCTTACCCCCGAGCTATCACAAGGCTACCCAACGATCCCAAACCAAGAACCCTGGGACTACGACTATTCTTTGGCGGAGGTTATGGAGGCGCAGCCACACGGACACGGGGTGCTCCATTTGGGCGAATCAGAGCGTCGCTCCATTCTCAGGAAGCACAGATACGAGCCGTCTTATCGCTTAGAAGGGCAAGATACAAGGTTCACCTGTACTTTCGAAAATTGTGGAAAGAACTTCTCTGGCGAATGGGAGAAATCGCGACATATCAAGTCCATGCACCGTCCGCCGACAATAGGGTGCTCAAAGTGCAATTACAAGCAATCGCGAAAGGACCTGTTCAGCGAACACTGCAAGAAACGGCATCCCGGCGAGTCAATAGAAGAGTTGAGGGTACAGCTGGATGTACCAGACGCATGATAGAGAGATTGGCCGTGCGATGGACGATAAGAGATATGCTTGCTTTAGAATAGTATTTGTAATTCAACAGCGGTATTATAACTTCAATGACTAGCTTCGACGTCCCTCTAGCTGATACTTCAACGAAGTAATTAATTGGCTCCATGAGGAGGTAACTTACATTGTCGTGCAGTGAGTTAGGATCGGACGCCTGAGGAAACTTGATGGCATAGCACGACGACCAAGTATGCCAAACGAGAAGGTACGCAAGAAAGGTGATTCGAGGTCGAAGCTTAGGCGCCTACTCTTCCAATAGAGCGAAGGGCTTTCTGATTGAAAAGTTGAAAACAAAATTTGCGCCCCGGTTTCACATGTAGGGTCAAGGGCAGAGGCTAAATAGAGAAAGCCATGAGAGGTTCTGTCCACTGCGGAAAATAGTTAGGCAAAACCAGCGCGGTCCGATGGTCTAGAATCCTTGTTTGGGTCCATTACTGTCAGTGACCCCATGCATGGTCCGGCATTCTCAAGCTTGAGCTCGAGGCCTGGCTTGAAGCTTGAAGTTTGGCAACAGGACATCCCGCCTTGAAAAAATACTCGCCAATATTGTACTCGTCATGTTGTTTCAGCAAAAGGAAAGTCAAAGTCTCGATGCCTCGAGGAAAGGGAGCCATGCGGCGCACAGACGGAACGGGTGTGTGTGCGGAACGGGATGTGATGTTTGTGCCTATTTGGGGGACGTATATAAGCTTGTTGGGGAAGGTCGGGGTTCGTCATTGCCGGCTTCATTCTCTTTCCCATCCCTGCTTTCGCTTCTGCTGCCGTCGACGACGCCTTTTCTTCCACGAGATAGACTTTGCGGATCCGCTGGTCGACGTTACCCACGACTTTCTTTGCCATTTGCATTTGACGACAACGCTTGCCTCTTCCTTCCATCATGTATGACTTTCAGACACTCTTCTCCGTCCCAGAGGGCTTCAGCTCGAAAGCTATTGTCACGACCTTACGGGCTTTCGGCGACAAAACGAACACAATGCCTTTGAAGCCATCCGTGAGTAAGCATGCTCCGGCCGACCCCAGCCCGACCCCACGCTTTCCGTCCCGAAAGGCATCGGCAACCGTTGCCCTGACGAGCACTACTGCCTTGCGTTCATGGAAGCCGCTCTCGTCAACGCCGCTCGACCCTATACGGCGAGAAGAAAACGCGATCCCGTTCCCGACAGCTCCTGCATGTGAACGACCACCTGCGCACGACCCGCCTCCGGGGCTTAAACGCCCTCATCCTATCGAGGCGCGCCGTCGGCGCAGTGGCGCCCTTGTTCCGCCTTCCGCGCGTGCATCCGCTACGGTTGTCATCCGCCCAGTTGCCAAGCGGCCAAGAAAGAGCAGGCGTGTTCTTGCAGACCTCCAGTTCATGGCCTCCGTGCACCGCAGTATCGTCGCTTTGCATGCGGAAAGTGAGAGCGGACGACATGAGGCTTTGGATACAGGTGTGGATACTATGAACGTGGACAACGGACCAGGTTCTAGGGATAATTCGGTGGCGAGGGTGAAAAGGGAGCTGTGTGGCTTGGACCAGCAGCTCGTGGCGCGCCTGGTTCTGCGTCTTCGTGCTGGTGGTTTTGCCTCCACGTTGATGGATGCACGCCCAGCCAAAGTGCCCAGCCAGCTGCTGCCATCACCTATACCCCTAGAGGGTACTCGTGCTCCACCCCCGTCACCGGAGATGGACTCTGGGGTTGACGCGATGGACGTAACCCCGGATCCGCTGCCGGTCAGCCCCGCAACGTCACCGCGCGTATTTCGTCTGCCACCTGTGCCTTCTGTGCTGCCTCCTCCACCCCCTCTCCTTGGCAAGTCAGCTCCTCCCTGTCCCCCACCTGGTCTGGTTTCGCCGCGCGTTCCATCCCAGTTTCCCACGGAGAAACTCATATACACGATGCCGCAACTGGTTGCGACCCATATTCTGAACCTCCACGAGCGTGGTAGCGTCAGGACGCCGAGCCCCTACCCCCGCACCCCTCGCGCACGCAGTCCTCTTAGTAAGTCACTAGTGCCATGACCGACATATACCTCAACTGTATATACACCCTGCATCCCCTCATGCCCTGATCGCATTTCGTCACATGTCCCATTTACGCATTCCCTTGCATCGTATCATCCGCACCGTACGCTCGTCTGTATCATTATCTCTACCCCCGTCGTCGCTCTTTAAATCTCCTAATACCCCCCTCCCTCTCCCGTCTACTCCCTCTAATCTCATGCTTCCATTTGTGTCGAATGTAGGCAAGCTCGCGCTCATGCTGGCCGTCAGAGAGCGATAGGTACACATACGTCATCTTCGGAAGTGTGCACGAACATAATACAGTACAGCGCGGCATGCGCGCAAATATGCCTCCAACTGAAAATGTGTGCTCGTGAGACTATCGCTGAATGGCACGTAAATAAGGACGTCCTTCGTGACTACTTCTGGACGTAATAATTACGACGGTTATTTACGCATAGAACGTAACACGCTTCCTTCGTCCATCTGGCTTCTGGAGCTCTTGGGGTGTTTAAGCTTTAAGATGTGGGGAAAGGCACATCGTCATCAAATTGTCGACAATGTGGCCACGGTGGGCGATCTATGTATACGCGGGGAAGTGGGGAAGTGTGGCCATGACACAACTTTCTCAAGAACTTTCTAGCTGCGGGTCCGAAAGGACATGATCACAGGTACCGGTGCTTGACAGCTTGAAACTTGAAGAGGCTGAGCAGGACGCAAATCGAATTACACAAAGACAATATACATTGTATATTGGATGGGGGGCAGTTGTGGTAGTTACACACTGACAGGTACCCAAGCTATTCTCCCAAATGGCGTCTCCGACGAGCCCCGCTTCTCACCGTCCTCATCGACCCGCACGCCGACCTCGAATAGCCCTGCACCGTGGCTCTCCACGAACCGCACTTCAGCCTCGTCGGACGCATCCGGCGCACACAGCAAGAGCCGCGGGTGCAACTTCGAGTTCTCGGGTGTGACCGTAGCGCCACCCGGCAGTAGATCGAGCAGCCACACATGCGCTCCGGCCGGACCTTCGATCGGCGCCTCGCCCAGGATCGCCGTGAACTCCGCCGAGACGGCCGCGAACGTGCGCGGCGGGGCAAGCACTCGCAGATGCGCGACTGCCCTGCGCGCCGTTCGGGTGCACCATGTTTGACTCTGGCCTCGTCGGCACCTAGAGGGGGAGTATGTGCGGTAAGGTAATATGGCATGGGGAGATAGGCAGACACACGCACCCGCAACTCGCGTGGCGTCACGTCGCCGCAGAAGAACGGCAGCCGTGAACCGCCCTCCTTCTCTGCCCAGCGCGCAGGCGTCGTCAGTTCCCACTTGATCTCGACGCCGTCTGGCCGCGTGCGCCCCCCGGAGACTTCGGGCGAATAGCGCGTCTCGCTGCTCACGGCTTGTAGTCGCCCATTCAGGATCACGGAGAGGGGTGGCGTGGCATCCGGAGCGCCGAGGAATGCGTACGCGACCCAGCCGTGCTCCTTATTTGCCCACTGGTGGTGGCGGCGCGCGTCGTGGGATGGGCTCGAGTGCGGGTAGTGTGACTCGGGGTGTGTGAACGATATCAACTCTAGATACGTGCCGTTGGGCAGGATCTGTTCCCAGTCAGAGCTGTTGGAGGAGCAGCAGTCGGTAGAACTGGACGATGGGCGATCTCACGATGAGCGAGTTAGCGGTCAGTCCGCCCGCGTGCGTGCCTCCGGCGATGACGCTGATCGATGGGTGGAGTCTCAGTCAGTCATGCATCAACACGCACGACGAGGGCCGATCATACTGACTTGAATCCTAGCTCGCGGAATTGCTTCGCAGTCTCATAGATCGTCCCGGGCGGCGTGAGGTGCACAATATGGTCTAGGGTCCTAATCAATGGCGACATCGGATAGTCTCATAGGCGAGCAGTAGTGGTGCAGCAAGTGGGGGAAGCCGCGGTTGTGGGAAAACAGTGTCCGATTGACGCCAGTCGCTGCATGCCCCATTCCGCGTTTACGCGACGCGGCCCTGACGGGCCCGTTGTTTCAGGTCGTCACTTCCCCCCACGCTGGTGCTGCGTGCGTGGGAGATTGCCCTCTGGAAAGTGCCATGATCGTGCTCATGTCCAACATGCATGACACCATTTCTGTCAAGTCGGAAACGTCGTCAACGATTAATGACTCGCGGAGTTCATAACCATCCGACCGCCGAACAGCTACCTGTGATTCTGGCGCTTAGACAACACCGGTTTGGCACCTGTAGTAGGTCTGGGTTCCTCGGGAAGGCTTCTAATTCAACCACACCCCCTAGTCGCACATGTGTGGGGGGCGCTGTTTCTTCCCCAGAAAGCTGTCCTATAACTTGCCCACTGGCACACTGTCCCCAGGCTGAACGCGCATGCGTTTCCCCCATAGGCGCACCCACGGGCGCTACATAGAAAACGTTGCAGTACAGTACGAGCGGTGTCTCAAAGCGCCTTAAGGCCTCGTTCGATCGCTCATCGAAATATATTGCGCCTCCTGGTACTTGCCAATATATGCAATCAGTACTATGAATAGCCAAAGGTTAGGCGCTTGCTTTTATGGTATGAAAGGCGAAATATAGGGCGGCCACGGCCTGTTCGAGCGCATTGGCATACAAGAGTGCGATTGAACTCGGAATATCCGCGGCGTGTTCGTTGGGTAGAGCAGAGCTCCAAGTGCAAGCCTCGTGTGGCAATTAGATCCCACGGTTTGCTTCGAACCAGCCGGTATGATTCAGACTCGCCATTTTTTTTGACCACCGTTTTTCACCGTCGTGTAACTCATCCATATGCCCTCCAACTTTGAGTGCCTCTGCTGGGAAAGATAGCGTTTGGAACTAGTCGAGCACTTGCTGGCATGTCGGACATTGGGGCTGTACGTGGACTTCGATCATTGGCTTCTATGATTCACGTTACGCCAACGTTTGCTGCTTCACCTGTTCACGGTGCCATCGGTTCTGTAGTGATAATAGGGTTCCTTATGCCTGGATGACGCTCGTCCTGGTAAGGTGTGCCAGAAGTACGACCTCGTAGTGACATCTCCGTTATTCGGGCTTCGCCGGTCGCGGAAATTGAATTATGGTCATCGCATGTTGGTTAGCAGTTAGGTTACTTCTGATCGACCTTTCAGCTGGCTGTGTATTATGCATCTTCGGACGCGTACAGGGTTCAGGGTAAGGAGGACAAGAAGCAGATACCCTTACCTCGCTAAGGACAGCCTCGCCATACATATGCATGATTACTCATGTACTCACGTTACGGGCGTGGACTTTCGCTCTGTTCAACAGGTTTAACTTGAGATCTGGGGTTCCTAGACAGACTTCTATTTTTAACCCACACTATCTTGTTATCCCGAACCCCTAATTCGCTGTCACATACCCCGCGCTTACCTTCCAGCTCCCGAGCTTTCCTGCATGACCCTTGAAGGGACGGAACGTGAATCTCGAATCCCATCTGTGCAATTTCGGTTTCAACCCGCGCTAGCCCATTCGCCCATAATTGAGCTACATCTTGATACTTCACCTCAGGTGGGTGGACAGGTCTCCTACTACCATGCTACTTATTACCTCTATTTTGCCATCAGCTCCTTGGTCATATTCGAAATCTGACTGACCTACGATCAGGTGAACTTATGTTATCCTCGACAGGTGCAACGACCATTGCGCGGAGGCATTACTCTCCTCACATCGTTCGTCGACCCTAGCTGAGTGAGCCTGAGTCATACGACTGCTTGGCTGCTTTCCGTCCACCCTGGATCTCGGAGCATGCTACCAAAGGTGTGCCATTACAGCGTTCCTTGTAGTTTCCTCTGAGTGATCTGGTGGGCTTAGGAACACAACCTCACCGAACTCCTGTGGGGAGTGACAATCTAGTCGCATCGAGGTCTTTTCGTGTCTGTACAGCCTCTCCGCTTGCTTCGGGGCGAACTAATTACAATCGTGGATCGTGAGGCAGTATTAGCTGACCCGGGCATAATCACCGCCTTTTCTTTTGGGTCCAATCGTTTCCTGTTCCCTGAAGATAGTCCGAATCCGCTTCGATAACCTCCATCAGGCTAGATTTTATCACTTGAGTAAAATAAGACATTCGTCTACAGAAGCAGATGTATTTATTTAGAGGAGTCTCCCGTACAGGACTTCGATTATTTGGTGTTTAGGAAGGTCTTGAAGAGGTGATTTCCCAAATTCCCACTGGACAGTTGCACTTTCTTGACAATGCATACTACTGCCTTCTTCGTCTAGGTAATTGTTAGGGACTTCTGAGTCAGTGGCTTTCTTTTCAAAGTCACAGAGTCGTTCCTACTTGTGCCTGCAAGTAGCAATCAGCGATTCGGAGGTCTTGCGATGGATTATTGACACTCAAGTTGACACACGTACTATTACTATTCGTTAGTCGGGAGCGTCTCGAGTCCTTGGACAGAATCTCCGTCTCGACATTCGCTTCGCGCTAGCCCGGGGTATGGTAGGCCGTTTTGCGTGTTCGATTTTAGTTTGTGTATTTTGTGCCTGCTGTCACTGACAACATAATTCCATTTTTCACGCGAATAACTGGGAAAAAGCAGTGACTAATACTTAATGATTTTACACAATCCATAATTAAAAAGTAATTCTAATTAAACTTTAAGTCCGTTCAGGAATTATCACACTGCGAAAAAACTTAACGTTCAGCTTATTGAGAACAATGGTCACTTATGATTTATTTCAGGGAAAAAGATTAAGTTTTTTCACAACAATATAATTCTTGGATGGACATAATGTTTGGATAAAATAATTTTGTCATTACAGATGATGAAAAATCGTTAAGTATTAGTCAACGCCTTTTCTCAGTTTGTGTACGCAAAGACAGAACCATGTTGTCAGTGTGTGCGCAAGCCCATGTACCACGCATATATCACGTGCTATACGTGCGCACGAAAAATGTGTGTGATAAGGGATTTACTTCACGATTTTACGTGTAATAACCAATTATAACTGCAATATGGTGATTGCCGCCAGTGCTGATCGAGCGCTGAGATGCTCGAACCTGAATTTTTCAACTACCTTTTCGCGCACAGCAATACGAGTCATAACGATAGCTCGGGATTTGTTCTTATCCCGTTGGGCACATTTTACATGTACCGTGGATCCAAAAATTAATACCAACATATCACAAACGCAAACTCGGATATCCTATATATTCGCTTCAAACCGTATCAGTCCATTGAACTGTCCGAATCAGAACATTGAACCATGGCCGACTCAGAGATTGAACGTAAGACCCGAATCCAATCCACTCTACGATTTTGTTCATAGCTTCATTTATCCCGTATAGCCTCTCTTCCAGAAATCGAAGACCAGATTTCTCATTCGCCGCGATATTCTCTCATCGACACCTCGACCTCACCCTGAGCGCAGTACTTCGCCTCCGTAATCTGGCTGGCCTCCTATCGAACAAGTTCGTCCATTCAAATGAGAAAGACGATCTCGACGAATGCATCGTCTATCTGACGGAAGCTATACTCCTTCCTCATCTTCCGTCTGATCCGCCGGGTGATAGCATCGTTCGGATGCTCTTCGAGCTTGCTTCCGTCCTTCTTAGTCGTTCCCAGGAGTCTGAACAGCCCGAAGACGTCCAATCCTCTGTCATATACTTTCGCTATCTCCGAGACCACTTCGAGTCCATTGAGACCTTCGATATCCCACGCAGCGAATTTTCAACCTATTTTGTGGTTACACTAGCCCACCAGGTGGAGTTGGGGATCGGTGATGCAATGCAGGATATCGAGGAGATGACGGCCCTTTGCCGCGAACTGCTCAGCTCTGATATCTCGAAAGACTACCCAGCGGAAGCGATCATGTCATTTTCAGGAGCTATTATCACAGAATTTGACAAGAAAAACGCGAAGGAGCCCCCACAGGAAGTTATCGAAGTCTTGCGAATGGCTACTACGATACCTCAGCCAGACTTAGATGTCGTTTCTTTCGCACTCGCGCGCTGTCTCTGCACCCGCTTCCAAATGACTTTCGCGACCGACGACTACGAGGAGGTTATGCCCATCCTCGACAGAATTATCGCTTCCCATTCCCCCGGAGAATGTTTGAATACAATGCAAGATAAGGCGATATGGATGATTGTGTCGCTTGTACTAGCCCGGACGACCACTTATCCAAACCCGGAGGATTTGGAGAACTCTCTTTATCGCTTGCGTGCCTTACTCACTAACCCATCTCTTGAAGATTCGCATCGCTCCAATATCGCGGAACTCCTGCAGAGCTATGCAAAGTATCGTATCGATTATTTCGGTGTCTCAGGGAGCCTGGCCGAAACCCGTTCTGGTGATCCAAACGTTGTCACTAGCCCTTCGTTGTCCCTGCGCGCAGCTACATCCAAACGGAGTTTCACCGAGTCGATCGGAGACCCAGAAGATGGCAGAACCCAGCTTCTTGCTGAACTTCTCGCCTCGATCCGCAATGACGAAGTATCGAACGTCGGAGAGGCAGTCGAGTACGGACGAAAGCTATCCTCTCCATCCCATCCCGGTGACCGATATCCGTCCATTCCTGTTTATTACTTTGCAGAAATCCTCTTCGAATCGTTTCGACACTGCAATAACATCGAGCACCTCGACGAGGCAATTACCACGTATCGTAGCGTTCTCGGAATGCCAGGCCTTCCGGGGTTCCGGCAGCTGGCGACTCAGGGTCTTTTAGGGTCTTTGGATGAACACATCCAGCTTCCTGGACACAAACGACACAAACAAGACCTGGACGAAATGATGCGACTATTCCCCGAAATTGCCAATAATCAATCCGCGCGAGTGTCAGTACGGTTCCAGTTTGCCTGCACGTGGGCGCATAATACTCGACGTTTCGGTTACCCTTCCATCTCAGTTGCATATCAGACTGCAATGATATTGTTGCAGGACACTCTTGTCTTCTCTCCGACTCTGCAAATCCAACATTCTCGCCTCGTTTCGACTGAATGAAGTTGCTAGGACTCTACCATTGGACTACGCGTCCTATCACATACAAATGGGTTCACTCGAAGAGGCACTTGAAATCCTAGAGCGAGGAAGGGCCTTACTCTGGTCTGAAATGCGTGGCCTCCGTGTTTCGGTCAACTATCTCCGGGCTGCTGATCCAACCTTAGCGGAGAAATTTGCGGCTATCAATCAGAACCTCGAGATGGTAACGACGTCTGTCGCTGCCACTGAAGCTATGGGTGAGACAGACAATCGTAGAGCCGGGGCCACAGGTGGCCTGGACTCGTTTGGCGGACTCGTGTTGCAACAGCGGAAACTTTTAGAGGATCGAAACAAACTCATTTTGCAGATTCAGAGTTTGCCTGGATTTCAAAACTTCTTGAAGCCTCTATCATTTGACGCTCTGAAGTCCGCTGCTTCCCGTGGACCAGTCATTATCATCAACCATTCCCAATGGCGTTCGGATATCGTCATTCTCCACAGCAACTCTGCACCCTCCCACCTCCCCACTCCCGACGACTTCTACGATCGTGCGAGGAAACTAACGGATAAACTGTTGAGTGTACGAAAAGATAGCGGCGTCGATTCGGACGAATACAACTCTACATTGGCTTCCGTTCTCAAAGACCTTTACCAACTTGTTGGGAAACCGATTATCGAGAGACTCCGTGAACTAAGCATACCAGAACAATCGCGAGTCTGGTGGTGTCCTACCTCCGTCTTTTGTTCCCTTCCTCTTCACGCCATGGGACCGGTTCCATCGGATGACGGCGACGAGCGATATTTCTCGGACTTTTACATATGCTCCTACACGACGACGCTCTCTGCACTCATTGAATCTCGCGAACCAAGTTCACGGGTTCCGGACCGTCCCCCAATACTTCTTGTAGCAGAGTTCGACGTACCTGACTCAGGCGAATCCCTGTCCGAGGTGTGCGAAGATGTGGAGGTCGTCCAGGCTCTCGACACACCTGTAACAAGCCTCATCTCGAAGGGTGCAACACCTGCTACCGTACTCGAAGGCCTCCAGAGTCACCGATTTGTCCACTTCGTATGCCACGGTACACTGAAGACCGGAGAGCCGTTTAACGCCGGGTTTGAGCTCCACGGAAAGCAACGTCTCACTCTTCTGGACGTAGCACGGTCTCGCCTCCCCGCTGCTGAATTCGCGTTTCTCTCGGCTTGTCACACCGCCGAGATAACGGAAGAGAGTGTGGCTGACGAAGGACTGCACCTCGTCGCTGCGGTACAGTACTGTGGTTTCCGGAGCGTGGTCGGGACGATGTGGGCGATGGCCAACGCAGATGGACGGGAACTTACTAAATACTTCTACAAGTCGATGCTCTCTGGAAAAAAGACGGAGGTACCTTACTATGAAAGATCTGCGAAGGCACTGAGGGATGCTGCGAAGAAGCTGCGGAGAAAGAGAGGGATAACTTTGGAGCGATGGGTAAATTTCGTCCATTATGGTGCATAATGAGAAGGAGTTACCAGTGAGTTGGTAAATCTGGTTTGGTACGTTGTGGAACTTACTGCGCTTCCCTAGTGGAGCGATACATGTAGTTGAACATATGCGGTGTGGGGTGATACGCAATCTATTGTAATATATTCGAGATAGCCATTTCCTTACCAATCGACTCAGAATTCAGATTACCGACGCCCTTTCTATCTCCATGGGAGTTCGCCCGCTCGTTTCCGTGGGAACTTGAAAAAAGACTTATGCGTTCGTGGGCGTGGACACAGAGGCGGGCGCCAAGCCGAGTTTAAAGAACGATTATTGCTCGGAAGCGAGCGACCCAACGAACTCAATGAAGAAGTCACGGAGTCGAATGCATACTACGCAAAGCCAGCTCTCAGTACCAACGTAGGTTGTTAAAGTACCCAAGTCGGAGATTGGGTCTGATGGTACTGTAATCAGCCCGGCGGTGTAGGCATCATTAAAATAAGTCCACCTTGCCAACAGGACAATCCATCACGGGTCTTGAGGTCGATCTGAGCGCGTTTCTCACATGACAATGCTTGGAGGATCCGTCCAGACCGTTGTTTGGTCGGACTACGACTCTTGACACGGTTGATGTAGCCCATGCAATGAAAGATCACCTCTCTCTGCCGTGATCAACAATGTAGCCAATACTTCGTGATCAAGGACTCGTAGATGATATTGGATATATAGACGGGAGCCTCGATACAGTAACGAACAAATTTAAATTTCATGGAACGGCACAAGAATCGGATGAGGAGTAACTGGCTGTACAGTCACACAAAGCAATTGTGTGATGTGGTACAAACCGGGGTTCGTAAACGAAGGGACAGACCAAATAGAGTTACATGACAATAAATCCATGAGTAAGTTGGCGTTTATGCTACAACCCAATGGTAAGAACAGAGAGCCCGGCGATCAATGGAAGAAATGCCGAAGGGGAGGAGCAATTGCGACGATTACGCCGACCAGGATGCTGACAGCAAGACGGTAGGGAAAGGTGACGACATTCGCGATGGCGTTTGTCGTGTTGCGTGAGCTTTGGCCGATGACTTCTTCTAGACACGCCTACATGATCAGGGTTCGCTCTGATGCGACGTTAAGGGCGCTTCGCTGTCAGATTGTCCAGAACTCGAGTGCTCATCGCACCAATCGGTATTGGGTTGCTCCATCGCGTCTTCCTCTATGGTCTCAAACTGGCTCGAAGGCCAATTGGGGGGCCGCCTAGCATCATACGAATTGCGGGCGGACGCGGCCCTACGCTCTTGCACTCGTATTGTGTGCTCCGTGTCTTGCGTGTCATCCACGTATGCACGCATTGCCATGGTGCGCTTGACAGTTGAGAGTTCCTGTTCTAAACTGTTGACACGATCGAGAACTACTTGTAAACGAGAGTCGATGATGAACTGGCTGTCGGGAGAAGGGTAGTGAATGGTGTCGTGCAGTGAAGAAGTGTGCTCCTGCAATCGAGAGGTGAAGTGGTACCAAGGTCGTACGCCTGCTGCGAGAACGAATAGTGTCGTGCTGAACCACGAGATTGAGTCAACGCCATGGATTGCCCTGAGTACAGAGCGAAGAAGAGCGGCGCCAACAAAAGGGGTGATCATGGAAAGGAAGAGATAGGCAAATTCTTGTCTTTGGAGCTCAGTTGCTGCTCGTTTGGCTTGTATCTTGGTGATGGCTTCCTCATCTCCCTGCAGGTTTTGGGAACGAAAGGAAGGATGGGGACGCCGCCGGCGCGAGGCATTATAAAGTTCCCATGGGACTTTAGGAGCATTAAGGATGTAGTTATCACTAAAACAAAGATGTAACATACCCTGAATAAGTTGATGTAGATAGACAATCAAGAACAAGACGAGAAAAAAGTTCCCGAGGTAGTCACTCCCGGTAAGCCAGTTCACGAGTGGCGCGATTAAAGAAATAATAACGGAGAAATCCAAGTCCGTTCCAAGAGCGTCCATAGAGGACGACGCTTTTGCACCCCCAGCAAGCCCTTCGCCTTCATCAGCATTCGTGTCACTGGGGTCGTCTTTGTTAGTGCTAGAAGCGGGCGACTCCGAGTCGGCAAGGCACCTAAAGGTAAACTGAGGTGACGACTCAGGGCTGACTGGGGTATGTCCGTAGCCCTGAGAATAAACAGCGTCGCGGTGACGGTCGATCTTGAGCTGATTTCGAGTTGCAGGTGCGGCGGAGGCCATGGAAAACGTTACGATGCACGAGTTTGTAGCTGAGTGCAGGCCCGATGCTGGGGATCGAACGTTTTGTCCAACCAAGGTGACGCGAAAACAGAATGAATACATAAAGCAGCGTGTCGCCTCCCGCACGGACCACCAATACAAACCAAGAGCAGCACTAGTGGTACATCCGATTCCACCGCGGGCACAGGTAACATAACCCGTGCCTGTACCTGAATGGCCCGCGGATCGGTGCTAGTTCCGGTGACGTCCCGAGGAACGAAAAGTAGCATGTATATGCGTCCTGATGCGGGCGGCCCAACATGCTCGGGTATGGGGGGGTGGGTGTTATTCAAGGGGTAGACACCCTCACATGTGGGCTCACCAGTGCCGCGACCCTGCATTCCGAGCGGATGACCGCGCATTTCCGGGCCATTCAACTCTCACTATCACGACACTATAGCTGCGAGAATAGCCCTGTGGTGTCTTTGAAACATCCAGACGATAAGAGCGACGCAGAGCAAGAACAAACAGGTGCCGTAGGTAACGGAAGGAGAATACAAGGGAAACTTCGAGGATTATCGGTTACCCGTCAAGCGCAGTACTGGCACCACGGTGTCGAAGAAACGAGCAGCTGACCCTTGGAGTCGTATAACCGATCCAAAGCCGTATGGGGCCGCCACCATATCGTGAAGAATTCCCAGCCCTTGGTTATGGTTCCGGACACACCGCCGAATTAACTTGTCTCGGAGTGAGCGGCGGTGGGTGGTGCGGCAGCGCACGTCTCGCTCCTTCCGTCTCTCTGTACAGTCGATGGGATTCCATCGACAGCAGGTGGGCGTTCCAAGAGTCGTTCCAAGAGTTTACTGTCTGTGATAGCTCCGCTTGGCAGAGCAGGGGTGACAGATGGCGCCGCCCAAACGATCGAGACGCTTGATGGTTGTGGATATCGCCCTGACGGCACGAGGCGCCAACAATAAATACTCGCCGCCCATTTCACCATGTCTACCATAACGCTCCGACATGGTAATCCCCCACCTATTTATCCTCGTTTCTCCCCTGCTTGCGGCCGTTTACCACGTCTCCGCTCTTCAGGTAGGAGTGCGTGGGGAATTCGTGCCATCACATCCCACCAAAAGGGAACCACATAGCCGGCTTGGATAATGGCCGGAATCTGAATTACATGGTCAACATTACTCTTGGCGGGCAACCGATTCAAGTCCTCATCGACACAGGAAGGTGATTCCGAGTCTTAGGCATCCATGCGTATACGACGACTCACATATGTATCAGCTCCGATCTGTGGGTGTCAGAGCCAATAGTAGCCGCGAACGATACAGGTGTCAGTTCGGGACTCTCGTACGATCTCGGCGCGGTGTCCGGCAAGTGGCTTGCATCCACCTTTCAGGTTATCCCTCAACTGTTGTGGGACACCACTGGCAGGGAGTATCAAAACAGCACAGTTGGAGTTTCTGGGGTATACGGTTTCTGATCAGGCATTTCGTGAGCGACCCATGTTATACTTCCCATGCCATGCTGAATTGTTTCCCTTGCAGTCGAGGTTTCGCCAACATCGGATGTACCTCCCGTGCCTGGCATGCTTGGCCTTGGGCCTAACTCTGCTTCAAGAGTCCATGCCTCTCTCGACAATCAATCACAAGGCAGCGCGGTGCTCGATCGCATATTTCAACAGAACGTTTCTTCTCCGAACATTCTCACCGTCCTCCTTGGGCGCTCGAACGATCCCGCGGAAAAGTACCCAGGCAACATCACTGTCGGGGAGGTCTTTCCTGGATTGGAAAACATCACGAATGAACCCCAAGTACCAGTTACTTCCCTTCCGCCATCTGACTCTGCGGACCAGCATTGGCAAGTGCTCTTAGACGAAGATGGCATAATCGGGCCCGATGGAAAGCCGATTCAAGTTCAGACTAAGGTCCAGAGCACTCCGAACCCGAAACAATTGACCGCGATTTTCGACACGGGATATTCGTTTCCCCAAGTACCCCAGTGCGTGATGTGCATGTTTATACTTCCCTTACCGTCCTTAACATTATCGTCGATAAAGAGAAGTGTCGGACGCGATCTATTCTGGAATCCCCGGCGCGTCCTTCCAATTTGTGAACGGTGTGGGCCAAATATGGGTTTTACCATGCGATGCTGAGGTCAACCTAACGTTCAAGATTGGCGGCCAAGCATATCCCATTCATCCACTCGACACGAATTCTGACGACGCATGGACAAACCCTGATGGCCATACCTGCCTCGGTGCGGTATGTGTTCGATGATTCCGTATGCAATTTATGTCATCTGAATTCCCGCTCTAGTTCCAGCCTAGCTCTTTCAGCGCGTCTGAAGCGTCAGTACGACGTGATCTTGGGGACATCATTCCGTGAGTCCCGAACCCTTCGCTAAATACGTAACAATCTCTCCAATGCAGGCGCAGTCCGGAACGCGTATCTGCTCATCAACTTCGGTGACTTTGTCGACGGCAGCGTGAACACGACCGCCGACCCATACGTACAGCTCCTATCCATCACCGACCCCGCCTCCGCACACGCCGACTTCCTCAACGTCCGGCTCAGCCCCACTCCTCCCACGCCCTCCGCCCCTCCGCCCAACCCCAACCACGCCGCCATCGCAGCCGGCGCCGACGCCCCTCCGCCTCCTCCTCCTCCTCCAAGCCCAAGAACGACGTGAAGAGCGCGTTTCTGAAGGAGAAGATCCCGATCATCATCGCGTCGTCCATCGGCATCGGGCTCATCCTCATCGGCCTCCTCGTGCTCTGCTGCACGCGCAACCGCCTTCGCGGCCGCGACAGCCTCGCGAGCACGTACAAGTCCTATCAGCACATCGGTGCGCCCGCACCTGCAGGCGTCACGCGCCCCGTGCAAGGGTACCGCCTCGTCCCGCCGCCGGCGCACGTCAACGCCGCGTGGGGCCGTCGTTGAGCGTGAGCGCCGCTCCCGTGTGTCTGGTCGTCTTTCGGGGTTCTTTTCGGGGCGTGTGATATACTAGTGGGTTTTATTACCGCTTGGGGACTGGGGGATTAATTTATTGGGGTGTGCTGTATTACTGGGGTCCGTAAGCCTGTCTGTATCTATGTATTAATGTCGCTCAGGGCAAAGGGCTTGATTACGCCTTGTGGGCGCTCGCGCGCTGTAGAGTGTTCTATATCGTGGTGATCACGATATGGCAAATGATTCAGTCGCATGTTCTTGGCTCACACACGACATACACGTCTTGCCGTATTGACAATGAGACGGGGGGTTATATAAAACGCAACAGTGACAACATAACGATAAGATGTGATGCGATAATGTAGATATGTACAAAGGACATTAACATGTCGGAACGTCTAGCCGGTAGCAAAGTGTATGGATGGTCTTCGCCCGGACCCTAGAGGAGCTGGCTTTTGAGAGGTGACATAACCAGTCAGCTGAAACTGCTCGATCGCTCTCGCCTCTACCCTGCGGGTCCCTCGCATGTCTGGTCCATGAATGACGCAAGGGAAAAGGCTGAAGTATAAGCGGCGGGATTTCGTTTCATCGAATACGGCCGACCAAGAAGCGAGGTCGGACGAGGTGCTCTGGAGGGCGGCAGTAGCGACGTTTCTGCCAAGAAAAGGCCAACTAGACACACAATAAACAATGCTGCGCGCATCGTAGGTTGGGATAAGGTGGGTGTATACTTGTATTAATGTAACGTGGGATCTAAGTATGTGGAATATGGGCGGTCTTCAGTCGCGTTTGAGGGGTCACTTGCATCTGCTAAGCCCATGGCCTTGGACAATTTCTTCAGCGGCAGCCTGTCAGCGATCAAATTAGGCTCGGGAAACGACCGTACTTGCCTTCTGGACGAACGGCCGGCGCAGCAGGTCCGTTCTGAAGCCCGAGCCACGATTAGGGCGCCGGGTCGAGGGGCTACTCGCGCTGAAGTTCTGGAGACAATATTCCATTGCCTCCTGCGTGGCTTTTCTGAGGGCGACTGCCAGGTCATACGAGTAGAACGCGATGCTGCTGCGCAGGGACAGCCACGCGTAGACGGTCAGCACGCCATGGAGCGTCTCGAGACCCATGAGGTCCTGCCGTGGCTTGTGGAGGGTCCTATTCGCCTGTCTGGCCGCGAGGACCTGCTCGAGCGATTCCAGCAGCCCACTGTCGAGTAGGATCTTGCGCAGGTCGACCGAGAGCCCGTCGCGGTACATGCGGAACATCTCGCCCAGGACCACCTTGTACTTGTCGTTGGTCGACGGGAACGGGCACTGCAGCAGCAGCGCGCGCTCCGCGGACGCGAGCTCCTGGCTGAACGAATCGATGTACACCATCGTCTCGGCCTCCTTCACGCCCGGGTCCATCACGGCCATGCTCGGCGGGAGGACCGAGCAGAAGAACAGGGCACTGCGCACGGTCGACGCGGTCGAGTCGCGCGGAAGCGCGGCGAAGAGATCCTGGATCGTATTTGAGATAAAGCCGACGCACGCGTAGCGGAGGGGCTCGAGCTTCGTGTCCATCGCGGCCTCGAGGAGCGGCAGGTCGGACGGCTCGAGCGTCGTGACTATGCCGCCCTCCGCCCCCATCCCGTAGCGGCCCGCACGACCGGCGATCTGCTTCACCTGCGAAGCCTCGAGAGGGATCTCCACCCAGCCGTCCCATTTCACCATGGTCTCGAAAATGACACGTTTGATCTTGCTTTCGGGGCGTCAGCACGAGGCAATGGCAAAGGACAGCACGTACAGGTTAAGCCCCATTCCAATGGCGTCGCTTGCGACTAGGACGTCGATTCCGCTATTGGGATCGTTGAAGCTTGCTGCCTGCTCTGCGCGGATCTCGGGAGGTAGCCTCCCATACACGACAGCGCAGCGAAGACCGGTTTTCTCTTCGATGGCCCTCTTCAAGTTGAAGATGTTGGCGCGCGAGAACGTGACGACACAGTCGCCCTTGCGGATGCGCGTCAAGTCGCATTCCAGACTGCTCGGCGCGACCGTAAGGGGCGACAAACGCTGGTAGCGATTGACGATGAGCTCGTCGCCTGTGATCTCGGCAAGCGCCTCGATAATCGGGACTGCGCGCTCCTCGCCACACAGATGGAGCTCTTCCGCCGCGGCACCCAGCACGGCCGTGGTCCAGGCATCCCCGCGGTGCGAGTCGGCAATCATCTGTACCTCGTCGATGACCACGACCTCGTATCGCCTCTCCAAGGAGAGCATTTCGACGGTGCAGCTGGACAGCGTCGCGCCTTCTACGAGGCGGCGCTCGTCGCCGGTGAGCAAGTTGCAGGGGCGGGCGAAGAGCGCATTGCCATGCTTGAGCACCGCACGCGGGATCCCGGGCACCTGCACGTCGAGGTTGGACGAGTCGTCCGCTTCGTTGTTTTCGGTGGCCTCCACGCCGAGAGGGACGATTTGGCCGGTGTTCAGTCGCTGATAGATTTCGTGGGCTAGAAGGCGGAGCGGCCCTCCGTACGCCCCGACGCGTGCGGCGGCGAGGGCCCGTAGTGCTGTGTGGGTCTTGCCGCTGTTGGTGGGCCCGACGTGGAGGACGAGTTTGCGGCGCATCGAGCGGGCGACCGGGAAGTTGTCTGCAATACGGGTGAAGTCTACGGCCGTGCGTAAGCGCACCATTCGATCCAAGGTTTCCTTTGAGATGACACTCTCCACGGTCTTCTGATTGCGCGGATCCGTAGCCCACGTGTACAGAAAAGATGTAAACGCCTGATCAGTGGCTACTCTGCTGTGGGGGGGGGATGTGTCGTATAATAGACGCGCCAGCTGGGCGGAAGTTTTCTCTTCGAAACGGAAAGCATTGCCGTTCTCAACATCGCGCGTGAAGGCAGCCAAAAGTCCGGATAACTCTTGTTGAGGTATGCCAAAGCGGAGAAGACGGTGTTTCAATCCTACTTTGTTTACCCAAGACGGAACCTTGCGTTGGAATAGCTGTTCGAGTTGTGAGACAGTTGCATCAGGCCGAGCAGTTAATTTTGAGAAGGACCGATATGCTGGAATTAAGGTCGTGAAGTGATCGCGTATGACAATTCTGTAACATGTCCGAGAAATAAAAGGTCCCGGCCTGGGTGAAAGACGAAAGAGGTGCCTTTGCATAGAAAATTGTCACGAGCTCTGGGGTGTTCAATCCCGACATGATAAAGGAAAGTGGATTCTGGCTGCTCACCACGGTGTCGATGATAACTTCAACCTCCTATGCTGCATGCGCTTGAATCAGACGCAGAGAAGCTGTTGAGTTGCCGAGTTGGCAACGACGAGAGGAGAGGGAAAGCAATGGCACTGAGAGTCACGTGTTACTATGAGGGCTCAACACCGTCTCGTCGCTCTCACCCGCTCATCCACATTCGCGTCAACCAAAATGGCGTCGGTCGCACCGTCACGACTCGCTGCCTTAGCGCGCCTTCGCAGTGTCATCTTCCAAACATCATACAACCCAACATCCCAGCGCACCGGTGCCAAATATCTCAAGCGCCGTCTTCGAGGGCCCTCGATGATGGACTACTACCCGCAACAACTCTCTTTCTCTGCTATCAACAAGGAGTTTAAAGGGTTGGACCTGATCGACGAGGATGAAGAACAGCGGTTACAGGACGTAGTGGACAAAAAGAAAAGAGGGAAAGGTGCACCGAAGAAAGCTAAATCTGCAGGTCTGTATTCCCCATACCTCTTTCTCTGCAGCAGTTCATCTGCGCTTTCACAGCCGACAGTCGCCGTGCACAACGGAAGCGGTAGAGACTCCATATTTGTATCGGTCACGTATAGAGTTTCTTACGATCCGCTATTATCATACACTGCTTCCTCCATGTCGTCGTCACTACCTCCCGTATCCACTCTGCCCTCATTTAAGCCATCCGCGTCTCCGTCCAGACCCTCTGCACATGAGTCCCAACTCGGAAGACGTGCAAGTAGCTCCTCTTCGTCATCGCCCTCGTCCGGTTCGAGCTCGCGCAATCTGGTAAGCGTCCTGTGAAACAATTCATCAAAGGCACTTTGGTGGCCCAGCCGCCGCATGTCATGTACGAGGCTGTCCTCGCTGTCCTCCCTCTTTCCCTCCATCCAGTCCTCCAGCGTGCTGGTTCCAGTAACCAGCAGGCTATGCACGCGCGTGCGGTCCGTCTGCGTCGCCGGCGGAATTTTCTCGAGCAGGTGCTGGGGCAAGTCCACCCCTTCACCTCTCACTGGGTCCCATGCCTGCATGCACAGCACGGACAACCAACCGCGATCGAGCAGGTCAAGCCATTTGAGAAGCGGGACTAGATCGGTGCTATCGGCGGAGTACCCCGGGACGTCCTCCACCACGGTATTTGTGAGGCGTAACAAAAGCGATATCCGGAGCATCCCGGACGGGGCGACAGGCGGTATCTGTAGGGTGAGGGCGAGCAGACTTCGCATCGTGTCAAGGTACATCCGAAGAGTGGGTAGCTTGGATGCGGGTTCATGTCTGCAAATGTTTATCAGCGACAACAATCCAGGTGTTGGCGGCGATGAGGTATACGCTGACCGTTTGCTGTACTCCTGGTGAACTTCGCGGTATTTCTCATTGAGATAGTCAAGTAAGCGTCGTTCCTGTGGTTCACTGAGTGGTCGGATTCGGGTATTATTTCCTGATGTCATGGCGAGTGGGCGGGGTTGCAAACATGCAGTTTGTTTTACCAAAAAGGTTTACGAGGGACACGGCGCACCCGCGCGACAGACGACACACCCTGATCTCCTAAGACTAACTCGGTGAGTCCTGCTAGCTGCGGAATTACTTCCCTGGCTAGTCAAGGACTGATTACTCCAAATCCGATCATGGCTTACGCCGCGAGGGATGATGGACACCAAAGTTTTCCGGAGGGGACAGTCTTGAACTCAGCGCACAAGCACGTGATTCCGTTGTTGGAACACCACCTCGCATTCCCAACTTTGGGCCGTTACAGCCGCTGCACCATAGTGCCCGCATCAACTATCTACCATAAGTCGTAGATATGCAGCCCTCTCCTCACACCCACTAGCTTTCCGGTTCTTATTTCGCAAAGTTCTCAAGGAAAGAAGTGACTATATTGCTGTATCAAGAACAAGCATGTTGTCTGAGTATCCGACGAGTGCCGGCGGATTTTCAGTATGTGTAGCGGCGAGACCAAACAAACAACAACATTTCACTTTTTGACGACCACCGTCAACTTGGGCTCTCACCGTCAGCAACGACCTTATCACACGGCTCTCACCGTTTCTTTTCTTCCATCGTGCGGTGCCCCGTAACAACGCACTCGCCGTCAATCACATGACTAACACCTCTTCAGGCTCAAAGCGTCCTCACGACGGCTTTGCAGACACCGAAGTGACCGAACAAAGGAAGCGACCTCGCGATTCTGACTCCAAAGACTGGAGGGACTCGCGTGCGTCAGGAAAGTCCCATGGCACGCGGGATAGGCATGCTTCAGATGACCGATATCGACCCGACTACAGTCCACGACGAGACCGTGACCGAGATCACCGAACGAGGGACGATCGACGCGAAAGAGATGACAGGCGCGAACGAGATGATAGAAGGGACAGGTCTAAGAGGGACAGCTCCCGATACCGTGATCGAAGGCACGAATCCCGCGGGAAGCATTCTGCCCATACTGACGGACGACGGAATCCCTCCCCCGATTCACCTGCTCGTCCACACAACGGTTCATCACGCCCTCCAAGGTCGCCCGATTCCGATAGAGAAGAAGGCGAGTGAGTATCGTCCATGCGCATATATTTGATCATATGTCTCTTTGACACGCATATACCTAGGATATCTCCTCCTCCCCGCGAGTCGACCTCGACATATAAGAAAGAACACTCTAAGCCAGAGTCCAATCCTCCGAGTGCACCTGCTCCCAAATCCGCACCCTCCGCACAGTCCGAACTCGAGCTCGAGTTGGCAACTTCACCCGTTCCGGTAGAGCTAACCCTCGCTGCACGCCGTGCCAAACGGCATGCCATCCTTGCCAAGTATGCCGGCGTCGCAAGTGTCAACACAACAGAAGCCAGTCCCAGCCCAGGGCCTAGCAGTGCGGTCCAGCCGCCGCCTCCGTCTGCCGTTGTTTCTGATCCCCAGTCCTCAGCATCACAGTATAGTTATAGAAAACGGTGCAGGTATCAGCCTCGCGGGATATGTCCGTGGGCCCATCGCGTGAGTCGTCTGGAGTCTTATTCCTCTGATTACGCTAACAACTCTGCGATACCAGATCAACAAAGGTCCCAATCTGCATCGCCGGCGCCTGGCGTGTTTGAACTCGCGAAGGGAGGTGAAGAAGAAGACGCCCTAGCAGAGGCCCAGGAACAAGCGACACGCGACGGCGCCAGGGAGCAAGTGTCGGCCGCAGACTACGATCCCAGTTTGGATCGCCGGGAAGACGAGCAAAGGCGAGTCCGTGGCGCCCAAGAAGAGCTGAGCCAAGATGTTGAAATGATAGAGGTGGAAGAGGAAGAGTACGAAGATGACGACGTGGACGACATGTTTGCTGTCTCTGTGGTAGACAAGAAAAAGGTCAAGAAGGTGAAGAAAGTCGTTGTAAGTTCGCGTCCATCGTTCGTTGGTGAATCATAATCATACTGATCTTTGTGAGCTCAGAAACAGTCCTTACCAGCTCTTATTACGACAACACTCGATAACGCGGCGGATTCTGAAGGATATTACCAGGTCATCCTTGGTGAGCACCTCGACGGCGGTCGTTACCAAGTATTTTCCTCTATTGGGAAGGGCATGTTTGCCAATGTCGTTCGTGCTCGCGTACTCCAAAGTGAGACGGGTGAGGTTGGCAAAGAAGTCGCGATCAAGATCATCCGCTGCCAAGAGTCAATGTTTGTCTTTTTTCCTCTTGTTCCCTTGAAACGTACTCACGAACGATTAGGTACAAGGCTGGACAGAAGGAAGTTCTGATCTTGAACAAGCTTAAACAGTCGGACCCTGATGATAAAAAGCATGTAGTCCGCCTGGAGCGGACCTTTGAGCACCGCGGCCATCTCTGCCTGGTGTTCGAGTCGCTAAGGTCGCTGCGATTTTCCATTGTCCCAAGGCTGCGCTGACGTTTACTGCGTATACAGTATGAACCTTCGCGACGTCGTTAAACGTTTTGGCAAAGACGTAGGACTAAATATTCGGGCAGTACGCGCGTATGCCCAGCAGCTCTTCCTTGCCCTGAGCCTTCTACGGAAATGTAATATTATGCATGCAGATATTAAACCTGACAACATACTGGTGCGTGTATTATCTTTGGGCGCCATCGTCGTCATTATTCTAACCGTACTCGTACTCGGCATAGGTCAACGAACAGAAGACACAGCTGAAGTTGTGTGACCTTGGTTCCGCTTCTGACGCTTCCGAGAATGAAATTACACCCTACCTAGTCAGCCGATTTTACCGCGCGCCAGAAATTAGTAGGTGTTATTCGTTGCGATTATCTTTACACCCTCACCTTTCGATTTGAATAGTTCTTGGTATTCCGTACGACCCCGCTTTAGACATCTGGTCCGTCGGGTGCACTCTCTATGAGCTGTACACGGGGAAAATACTTCTTCCCGGCCGGTCCAATAATCAAATGCTACTGCTCATGATGGAGTTGAAAGGCCGATTCAATCAGAAGACGATAAAAAAGGCAAAATTTGGAGATACGTATTTTGACGAAATGGGTGGCTTTGACAGCATCGAGAAAGATAGAGTGACAGGAGCAGTTAGTGGATTCTTCTACGCCTCTGAACTAAAATGATCGGTCCCTCATCCATTGTTCCAGGACGTGGTACGCAAGGTACACATATCGAAACCGGCCCGCGACCTGCGAGCAAGGCTCATGCCGCCATCATCCGCTCAGATGAATGACGACGAGCGCAAGCTTCTTACTTCATTCGTGGATTTGTTGGACAAATGTCTTGCCCTCGACCCCGCAAGGCGCATTACTCCGAAGGAGGCGCTCACACATTCGTTCCTTCGTGGATGAGTCTCGGGTGTCTGCGGAGATAGTAATATCATCTGACTTACAGTAGCGTCCGCACTGTCTCCTGTCTCTTTGACTTATCGCGCCGACGTACGTATGTAAAGTATGTTACTGAATTTGCTAGTCTACCCCGGCGTTCGTTATCAACGTAAAACACCCCACCCCCTGATTGATAACATGATTTCGGACTACAGTATACGTTATCAAGCGAGGAACTATACACTTTGCGTTCGCACGCCGTCCATACGGCAGTGATAGTGGCACTGGTGGCAGGTCAGCAAGAATGGGCTGTCAAAGTTCATGGCACCGTCGGCTTTATTTAACTGGATTGGTGAGTTAAGTAAGGGCCGCGCCAAAGTCTCCAGGTTCACACTCTCACAGCTGCCCTGAACTGTGTGCTTCGAAGACTCTCCGACACGTATAGGTTTATTGTGCTATTGTTCTACTGACAGACCACGTATCAGGAGAAACTGGCGGAGCGAGCTTCTCATCCCACGCGAGACGGGACGAAACTGGAGCCGATGGGTTTCACTCTTTATGTCTAGTAGTAATGTATCGTATGTATTATGTAGAGTCATAGAGCTCCTGGTCAAACAATTATTATTATTTATCTTATCTTATCTTCCCTTCTATTATCAATAGATGATGGAGCGACGCCCCGCCGGGAGCAGTCCGGGAGCTAGAAAATGCCTGACACCAAATCCAGCCCCGGAGCGAATTGCGTGCGTTCAGTATAATTAACTCGGTCGTCCCGCGGCATGGAACCTCCTTGCCGGTCGATCGATCCAGTTCTTTTCTCTTCTCTTTTCTCTTCCCTTCTCCCATTGAAAGACGGCGATAGCGCGATGACGCCCCGCAATGCGCAGTGGACCACCGGGAGCTGGAAATGCCCGAGGGCCAAATCCAGCACAGCGCAGCCCGGCGGCTTCTGTGTGAAAGTGCGAGGACCAACCTCGGCCCCCGTGTTGGATCAGCGGGCTCTCCGCACGCCCCATCATCAAATACCTAAAAACCGATCTCCAGGACCACGGACGTCGCTTACTACAGCCTGTATGAGCTTGACATGTTGCGCAGACCGGTCCCAATGTTCTTTTTATTTGGCTAGAGACTGTACGGTGCAAAGCGTCCCCTCCCAGGGCTGGCCGGTGTGCCCCGGATACATCCCAAGGTCTCCAACAGAGGAAGCTCTTAGAGGACTAGGACCCTCAGGCTCCGTAGCGCAGGAATCCATTCCTTCGGACCGAGGTCCACGAAGGACCAACATAACTTAGAACGGGCTCTTGGTCCTACTGTAGGTCGTCAAAATATGGGTCTTCAGGCTGCTGTTCTCTTAGTCATGTAACTTGTGATTCTACGTAACAATGTTCAACCTTCAACACTCATCATATGGATCCTCAGACTGCTGTTCTCTTAGTCATGTAACTTGTGTTTCTACGTAACAATGTTCAACGTTCAACACTCATCAACTCGCCGGAGGTAAACTGGCACCAGCACGGAATCCTTGGAATGCTGCGGTAGACACACCAACACGTACACTCATGGGATAGCCGCTGTACCGCTGGCTGGCGCGGATCCGGGTGCTTTGCGCGGACCCGATTCGGAGGCATCTTTCGAAACGGTGTCGTCCCATTTTGCTCTTGGCAGCCGCTGCCTGGGAAGATCCACCCCGCGTCTTTCCCGCGGGAGAGAGAGAGAGAGGGCCCTCCATTGTGCCTTCCCCCTCGCTTCTCACTTAGTCCCCTCGCTACAGCGACCGGAGAGCGCAGCGTACGTAGTAGTCCGCCGCATAAAAAAAAAAAAAAACGAAGCGGCACTTTTTTTTTTTCCAAAAACGACACAGGTATTACCCCCCTCTCTCTCTCTCGCACAAGTCCTATCCGGTGCCAATCTCGCCCCGGCCCATCATCCTTCACGCAAGCTCCGTCCGGTCTGTTGGCGACGGATCGCCGCCCGGCCCATTATCTGAGCTTTTATCGCCGGGCCAAGCCACAGGCTACGACAATCTTGACACCGCGGCAGTCTGACGTGCTGCATGCGGTGCGTTCGCTATCCCCAACTCGTTACGCTGCTAGTGGGTGGCTCTTATCTTTGGATAAGCAAAAATAATGAGTGCGGAGATAACCCATTTGAGCTCTTTGTGGGTGATCGTGGGGGCGGCGGTGCACTAACACGGCACTTACAAACTAGTGTCTGTTTGGAGCTTGGTTTGAAGTCTCTCCGTAGTAGCCATGGGTCGATGATCTGATGCCTGTCATTCTCGCGATGCTTACCATTCCTTTGTCAAATCTGCATCACCTGCCTACATTTTCTCATAGTATCCTACTAACACGCTTGCGTTCTAGCATGGGCGCTGTTGGTCCTCCCAATCCTTTTACAGAAATTCAGCGACGCGCGATTCGCTGGTAATCAATCGCTGCCTTGTTCGCCCGGTGATCTAACGAACGGCGGGCTAAACAAGTACAACCCCTGCGGCGCTGATGAAATAAGTCACTATATTTTTATTACAGTAACTTAGCCCCGAATGATCGTTTCCCCATGGTCATGGTTGCCACAGGTGAGGAATTTCAAAATTGTCGGGGCGCGCCACATGTGGTGTAGCACGGTGTAGCGGACCGGTAGACCAGCGCGAGCCACACTGCCGGTACTACGGTAGTGGCCATAGACCGCGCAACATCATCACACCCAGAACCTTGCTCAGAACAATTGAGGTGGCTTGGTGGACCCCGTCAAGTAGATAGGAATTAGGCACATATAAGGAATGATACGGCATCCGGTACAACTACAAAGTCGCCATGTACATGCCTCACATAAGGTCAGAGTAGTAACCACACAAACAAAGTGCCCTGCGCAAACCCTGCGTTCCATACCTACTCGTGCTCGAATGTTGTTCGGAACCTTTTCTGCCTTTAACTTGAAGCAGGTGAAATTCGTGCGAACTTTAGTACAAAACCGACCCCAAAAAAGGTAGCAAACAAGCTCTCGTTCGACAAGCGCAGTGTCTGAGCTATCATTTCTGATGAGAACGCTCTAGGATTCACATCTACTTGTGCAAGAATGTCCGGTAGACGCCGCTCTCCAGAATTCCCACAGTCATCGTGACAATGACAGCCTCCTGCGCCCATGCTGTGGTGCGTTCCCTCCACCCACGTCATCGGGTGTCGTCACCATCGGCCCACGTGGCTCCGTTGCGGAGGACACCGGTTCTTTGGGCGGCTGATGATCGAGGGATTTCTCGGGAATCTAAAACAGCGCGCGCGGTGGGAGTCGGAACAAAACGAAAAACAGATGAAGGAGGGGGCTCACGGGAAGTCGGACGATGAACGCCACGGCCGTGGAGAATGCTGCCATGATGAATACGGCGCGCAATGCGATCGCATACGAATCGCGCGCAGCCCTCTGTGTCTCCGGAGGCAAGGAGGCGACGAGTGTCGCCGAGTGGCGAATTCTATTGATCAGCTGGAGTGGCCGTATTAGCACAGCCAAACTCGTGAAGGGGGAATGGGAGCGCAGCGTACTTGATCGGCACCAGCACCTTGAATGCGCTTTCGCAATTCTGCGCTGAGCGTATACTGGAACAGTGCGGATCCGACCCCAACACCACTGACCTGACCTGCGGAGCAGTTAGAGGGCCGGTGGCAAATACGGGGGAATAGTTGGTATGTACCCAGTCCTCGAAACAATTGAACGAATCCAGTCCCTACGGCCATCTGGGACCCTGTGTGTCAAAAACTATCAGCGCAGCTCACGTTCCCGCTCGGATTCCGACCTACGAGGTAGGTGTGCGAGCAGCGCAACTAATCGCAATTACATCAGGTCATTCGGGTCTCTTTTTAGAATCATCTCAGAGACGTACCCAACATCGTTTGCAGAACGACAGCATTTCCGAACCCGAGAGGTATCTGTCAAAATAATTCGTTACACATACCCGAGCGATTGCAGCGACACGACCACGCACGATACTGAACCACAACTGGGCGGGCCCCGAATCTTCTCTTATTTGGGTAATGAAGGATGCGGCCAAAAAGGGAAAGGCACCAAATATAAGATTGAGAAGTTTATACTTGCCTGTCCGGTGCACCATCCATCTAGACGGGTTCCCATCGTAAGATGATATCGAGAGAATAGGGAAAGGCGAGACGGCTTACCCTGCGAACATGGAGCCACAGGACATGGATATGCTATTTGGGAGGAGATGGAGACCTGTACAATATTTCAGTCCAGACCGACGAATCGATTAAACGAAAATACGAGCCCGCGGTTGATGCGTTCGTCAACCCGACCGTTTGAAACCACATCGGGAAGAAATACATGACAATAAAGGTGCAGTTGGCGACGAAGAAAGTACTCAGGCCATTGAGGACGGGCATCTTTTGTCTTAGGAGGAACGGAGCCAACATTGGTTCACTGGCCACGCAAAGTTCGACCAGGACGAACGCGATGAGAAATATCACCGAAAGTGCTAGAGGCAGGATAACACCCAGCGCTTCCCACTGTAGAAACACAGGTCCAGTGTGAGCTACGGGGACGTACTGGTTTGTGCTCACCGGCCGCTCGTCGTTGTATCGTGCGCTCAAGAATACGAGAAAAGAGAGGACCTTAGAGCTTGCTGAATAAACAATACGCTACGTCAGAGGGCCGTACGCACAGACACCAGAAGCGTTGCGCTCCCCCCGTAATCGATCCGCTTGAGGACCTCCTTGGAGCTCTTGCCTTCTCCCTGTGGTGGATGAACTATTCATGCAACAGTATCACTTGAATGGACACCCACCGGAGTGGTATACCGCAAGAATATGGACGAGAGAAGGGAAGACACGAAGAACAGAGGTAACTGGATCAGGAAGGCCCATCGCCAACCGAAACTATGTCAAGGTGACATTTGCATCTTGCATGTTGAGATAAGTAACTCCGCGACATACCGATCACTAATCAACCCCCCGAGAGGACCCCCGAGACCCAGTCCGAGCTAATGAGCGATCATTAGGATTTGAGACATTTGAAGACCATGGGATCTAACTTACACCGTTGAATACGCTTGCTACGCCCTGGGCCAAACCGCGGGACTTCAAGAAAGCGCATTAGTCAGTGAAAACCATACAACTGGATGTGCTGACCCGGATGCTATACATATCGCTCGTAATTATGCTGAGTTCGGAGTGATCACCGGTGAGTACCAAGTTACGCAGTCATGGAATGGCGGCTTACGTAGCAGTAGTCATTATACCACCCCCACCCATTCCACTGAACTAGAGAGGTCCGAATTAGAGATGAGCGCTGCTGGACATTGGGGAAACAGACAAATCTGGCAGCTATCAGAACCGACATATTGTTCGAGAGCCCGCAGGCAAGGGTGCCAAGGGCTAACAGAATCACTGCAGTCTGATTGGCACCCCTCCGACCCATCACATCACAGAGACGGCCATACAAGGGCGTGAATGTGCAAGTGGATAGGAGGTAGCTATGATTGTATCCTGTCAGATGGATTGGGAGTGTACACTCGCGTGAGAATTCCAGACCTGGTTCCAAGCCAACTGGCCTGATTGGACTTCTGGAATTCCGAAGAGATCGATGGTAAGACTTGCGTAAAGAGACGATTTAGTAAGGCTAATCGATGGTGAGTTGCAATCATCAGCCCGCCTTGACTCACGAGTAGCGACTAGAGTAGCTAGTAATATGTTGATGACACATAAGCCAAGGGACCGGCTTAAGACCAAATGAAATCATACCGTTAATAGCCTAATAGAAGGGATATGAGATGAGGTTGTAGCCCAAGAGGGTTCAGTAAAGACGGATCGTGACTGACTGTGAGGAATGTAGCGACCCAGATTGCGGCCAAAATCCCGTGTCTCGTAGATCTGGAGATTTCCAATGGACCTGGATTTCCCATACGACCATCGGTGTATCCATTCTCTGCTTGGAGCAAGGGCTCCCGCTCGTTAGGCTCGCGGTGTATGGTCATAGGTAAATTCAAGGATATAGTTGAGAATGAAGAGTTCGCAAGTCCGACACGTGAAGTCCACTTTCACTGCCATTGAGATAAAATCGTATTGTGCCGAGGTTCGGCTGAGAGTCTGTGTAACCCACCAGGGCTGCGAAATACATCTTCCGAGTCTGACCGGGCCGCGTTCACCGGGGGGAGGGGGGGCGTTCGATTCGATGCCTTCGGGCATGAATTATGCGGACTCCATCTCATGACCACTCAATTCCCATATTTCGGCAATCATGCGATATCAAGATGGCACTCACTTCGGACCAGCGTCGGACCAGCAGGCAAAAAATTGAATGGTCACATTCTTGTGGCGCGCGTCTAGGATCGTCAAAGGCTGTGTTCTACATTTTTGGTATTTGGGATCCCTCGGCGGATTATCGCGCGACTTTCTTGTTTGGTACAACCGGCTTATCTACCAGATACAAACCTTTGGGACTTTTATCAAGCCCAGACCCATCCAGTATTCCAGAGCAGCGGCGGCGCGACATATGGTGTTCTGTCGGCACCCGAAAGGCGGCGGCGGCGGCACAGGGATCTCGGTATCAATCCCCACGAAAAAATTGCCACCGTGGTTCAACAAATGAGCACCCGCCTCCGCGGTGCTGGTTCAGAGTAATGCATCCGACATACACTGCGCATTGTTGTTTTCCGAACTCTGCGGGTTTGCGTGCAATGCTAGTGCACTCGCGTGCCTGCGCCAAAGGCTAGCTCTGTTCCGTTCGTGGCGAGGCATCCATCGGCACGTACCGCACCCATCGCTCGCTTACCCCCACCCACATCATACCTCTATCTCATTTCGGGACATCGTGTTCTCCTCCACCGTTTCCGCGGCGTGACCCCCACTGAGTCGGCTGCTCTTCGCCAAGGACGAAATCCGAACAATGTTCGTTTATGAGGGTTTCGGCCGGCAATGTCCGGTTTCCAGGTTTCCGGCGACGCTTTGGTTTACTGCTGCTGGAACCTCTACTTTACAGTTTCTCGTCGGCTATTCACCAGCTTTGGTTCACAGCACCTGCCCTGCGATAGCCATTTTTTTGCAACTTCCAGGCTCTGTTTGTTGATATACCCTCTTTATCTATACCACTGATAACCCACTGTCGAGTGTGTTCTTTTTTTTTTTTAATACCAATACACTCTGGTACTCCGTTTGGCCATTACTTTTCGAGGACCCCTTGAGCTGGAATGTTCTGCAATATATCGAATGACATCCCAGCGGCTCGGCTATCTCGCATATCGTCCCTGGGTCCTAAGTGGCTTATCGTTGTTCTATGCTCTCTGCGTGAAGCCGTTCATTTACGAGACAAAAAAAAAAACAAAGCGATAAATCACCGACTTTGCAGCTAGGGACCCGCATCGCCAAAGTGACTACAGCAAACACTGGAGACGTATCTACTATTGTACTCGGAAGTTTGGTCTTGTGAGCCTGAGTCAATCGCGTTCCGTGGGAGTGTAATGATATTGTATGGGCATGTGTCTGCGGACGTAGAGATGTACAATTACAGTACTTTACAAGATATGTGGTATAATCATCACGTAAATGCCAATGACTGACGTGCATCATTTACTGAAGCCCCAATAAGGCATGTGTATATATATAGCAGAATGCACACTCGTTCATTCAACCCCTTCTAGAGCGTCCCGAGCATGAAGGGCAATAACTTGAGATCTGTGGAGCTGCAGAAAGGAGGAAAAAGGAACGCAATCAGATGATAAAGTCTGTGCAGTCTAAGAAGCATGCACGCACCATATTGTTCCGGGAATTGCCGGCTGGAGGCAGGGATGACACGACCGCAAATTTGAATGAGGGGAGGCGGAAATGGTAATTGCAGAGAACGGATGCGGGACAGATGATGTAATGCAATGAGAAAAAGGTGTGCGCGACAAGAGATTCGGGGCCACTCACTATTGCCAGCACGTTTTTTTGCAGTTGACGCAGTTGGATGGGTGGAAGGGGCTCAGTCGACAGTGCGTATCTGCACATTGGATCTGCAGAAGCTTTGTCAGCAATTATGCCGAATGGGCTCACTCGCGCGGCGCGGGGAATGCGGCGAGTGAAAAACTTGGATGCACGCACCAATTCCTCCTTCTAAGGCCCCAAGTGGTCATGAGAATCGAAGACACTCAATTAGATCATCGCCGTTATATCACATGTGAGTTTGGCCATTCCACTCACCAGATCAACGGTGTGACCACAGTACAGGTAGATGTTTCTGACTCTGCGGAAAAAACGGGGGGATCTGAGCAACGCACGTCATGAGGGCAGAACAAGGCGGGCTGCTCACCGTCTGGAATGGCACATTGCGGAGTATTAGGAGTTTCAGCGGGGCTTCGGCGAAGCGTTTCTTTGGAGTGAAGGAGGTCGGACGGTGTGGGATGGCCAGGGAGAAGACATCGTGCATGCTTATATATGGTGAATTGACGCAAGCATTCCGATGAATTGGCACCGTAGCCTCAAAGTTTGGACTCGGACGCTGTGTGATGGCTTCTCGTAACCGATTCGTTACAGGACAAAATCACTGGGGGACGTGTGATGCTTAACCTGACTGGGACCGGACACGGGGAACATAACGTGCCATGATCCGTGAAAGTATGGCCGTTGGATGTCACGTAGTCAGCCAGGTATGTATGGAAACTGCCAGATAGACGAGCAGGCTTGACCCGAGCGAGCGAATGTGGCGAATCGTGGAAATACATTGAGAAGCGCAATTCGGGACCATAATCTAAGGAGTCCAGATCCTCGCCGCGGAACCGGCCTCGGCGCTGCAGCGAGGTCCTGCGGTATATGGGCCCTTCACCCGCCAAGCATGTATACGTGAACCCTACTATGCTGCGACACACTAAATTTTTTTTGGTTTTGGGATTCAAAGCCAGCAAGAATACACTAAATTTATAATAGCCTCACACCCGAGGGTGCGGCATTGCATGGTACCGTACCGTAGTGCTGTGTTGTATCCAACGGGCTCGAATGCGATGACTCGACGACACACCTACTGTACACCCCCGTGAAACTGCGGCCATGATATCCCGTCCTGTTCAAGTTTCAAGTGATTGCATTTGACTCGCTGCGGGTGGCTCAGCGCAATACACAGGACAGTACAGTGGAGGACCATGAGCGCTGACATGATCAAGCAAACGGCAGCCGAAAAGGGTAAACGCAACCGTTTCCGCTTCCTCGACATTCTATTTAGTGTAAAATAGTCGTCTCTAACTTTTACTGTAATTAGCAAATGTATTGGCCATCGAGATAGTGTCCGGAATTACTGCTAGGCAAAAAAGCTGTTATGGAGCAGGGTCGATCACAAACTGCTGGCGGCGGAATAATTATTACTGTACTCACCGCCGGTTAAAACGGGCCGCTGATACTGTTGTCGAGGGTTGGTTGGCTGGGGGCCACAGTGGCCGACTTTGCCAATTGGGCCTGAGCTTGACTGACAGCGCATGACCAACCCTCAAACTGATCACCGTATTCTCCGTACAGTATTAAGATTACGACTTACGACGACCAAATTATGTACTTATGTGATTCCGGTGACGCGTTCTCGCTTTCCATTTGTTATTTTTTTTTTACCAGAGAACTCAGTGCATCGGTGTTGAAAGCCCGTGCGAAAGAAACATGCTATACGGTCGGTAGACCGGAGCAGAACTTTCCGGAAAGTATTGTATTTGATTGAAGAGAAGGTCCGCCAGCGCAGCCGAATACCGCGTCGAAAGCGGTCGATGTTCGGACGCCCGTTTCTGTTGACGTGACGTTCGCCAGACGTCGTCGGCCCCTCGACCTCGCGCCACTGATGCGTACGAGGAAAGGAGCCCGTGAACGATTGGAGGAAGATAAGGAGAAGAGCCTATCTGAACGCGCGTGTGTGTGTGTGTGTGTGTGCGGCGTGTGTCACCCGGGCACTATGATCGTACGGCATCCCACACCCACGCCTCTCGCATGCACGTAAAACAAAAAAAACGGAAAAAATAATAATTGGGCGTTGCAGGGTGAGGGAGGCAGGGAGTGCGTGCATGCGCGCGCATTCCGCGTACGTACTATATGTGCATAATATCACACAAGTAAAATTGACATGGATATAGTATTTCATCGACGATCGAATAACAGGATGCTCGAAGCCCGTCAAGTCGAGTACGGACAAATAATAACAGTCCTACCCTACAGCAGCAGGGGCGGAATGGCGCGGTTATTAAACTGATAAATTAGTACAGAGTCTCGGCCAGTGGGGAGGGGGGAGGATCCAGAAGGGGTTGGGGGGAGGAGAAATCCGCCACTGGCACATGTAAGCCGACCCTTTTTTTTTTTTTTCTTTCTCTGAGTCCTACTAGACAACCGTGTGTCAAAAATGCCAAAAACACACCGACGCGACTTTCTAAAAAGAGCTGTCTTTTTTCATTTCATTATTTGGCCTTGGCGCAATGGTTGCGGAATGGAAACAAGGGCTGCTTGCAATCGCTTTGCGCGTCGCTCGCGAAAAGAGTGAGAAGCGGAAGATTTTGCAGAGATTCCTTCCAGGCCACATCGCACTTACTGTACTACCGTAGGTAGCGCGCTCAGTAATTCGGAACCCCCCGCAGAGCCCAACGGTACTGTAACTACGGGCCGGCACTACTTGTCTTGTCCCAGTACAGATAAGGGCTTTTGCACATCCACCACCTGAAAAAATGGTGTCGTGATGATGGTAACACGGAAACAAAAAAAAGTCTGTCCTACTTGTTGTCTCATTTGTCCTGTCAAATGTTACGTTCACTTGTTTTCCGAGGCTCGTCGTGTTTTGTTGGGATATCATCGTCTGCTCGCACTACTGTACGTATATTCAGAAAAATAGGTAACATTCCATGCTTGATTCCGTGCAGGGGCCCTCCACAGTTGTACGTTTCTTGCATGGACGTTTGACACTCTCCCGGTCTCCCTACAGCAAGGAGACAAAGGTGCAGCCCCCTGGGGCTAGACTTTTTCGACATTGGCAAAGATCTTTTTTGTTTTTGTAAATAGTAGGTCAGCAGTAGGTCAGCGCTGTCAGTCCTGCCAATGTGTCACGTAACGCCACCTCCACCACCTCCACTGGTACCCACCGCCACACCCACTGATCTGCTTCCATCCATCGCGTCCATCATCTGCTATCAAGTGGTGACTCATATTCGCGACCCACATGCGACAGTCCAGTTTACTCCGAGCTGTGCCCACGCCAGCAGTAAGGTTACGTTTATCTGTACACGCCCACACCCACGCGGTCAAAACGCTGGAAGTCTTCCTCGCGACAGAGTGGGAGCACCGAAGACGCTACGTACGCAACTACATCACAGTAGTGCGCGTACCAGTCACATGCACACAGCAACGCGCGCACCCCTAAACGTGCCCATCTGCAGGCACCATCTCGGCCGAAACCTGCAATGGCCGACCCAACCCTGGGCCCAAACCCAGATACGGTAGTCCCCTCTAGTCCTCGCGCTGGCCTGCACTCATTTTCTTCACCCACCCTTGCCCACATCTATGCCCACGCCCGCACCTACATCCGTGTCGTCGACGTCACCGTCTGCCTCGACCACAGGCACGTCTTGGACCCACGCCGCGACGTCGACGTCGCGCTCTCGCCCCAACACGTCGCTCCCACGCGACACGTGCGCCTCGAGGCCGAATCTCTCCCGCTGAGGTGCCGGAGGCTGCTGCGTCGACGTAGCCGCAGGTGCGAACGCGTGCGCGTCGCGCGTGAAGTCAGGCAGTGGGGAGAGCGGGGGTGTCTGTGTTTGCGGGTGCGGCGGCGTGCGGGGCGAGGAGACGTGCAGAGCAAGGAGCGGGGGCGACGACGAGGCGCGGGACGGCTTTGCCGGGCCGCGGGGCGAGACGACGGCCGCTGTCCTCGCGCGGGCTTTTGCCCTTGCCTGTGTCGAAGGGCGGGCGCGCCGTCCGCGGCGTCATTGGGCTGGACCCCAAGGCGAATATGCGCGTTGGGTGGCGGGTTATCGAGTCGCGCGATCGCTGCGAGGATGACTTTGCTAGCTGGCGCAGGTCGATGAGCGGCGATGATGCAGCGGGGTTGGGCGCGGGCGCGGGAGTGAGGCGATCGTCGAGATCGAGATCGCGATCAAGCCGCCAGCGCACATCGCCGGTCAGTGGTGGCTCGCTGTCAGATCTGTAGGACAGCCTCTCGGGTGCGGCCGTCGTTTGGGGCCCCCGCTTGCTTGGCGAACCGGCGGGAGAGGAGACGTCCTGCCGGGATCGTGCGGGTGTATGGGGCGGTTGTGACGCTGACCCACCATCCGGTTGAGAGCGGGGAAATGGTGGGGGGGAGGGCAAGGAGGTCGAGGGAAACAGGCCCTCCGCGCGTGGAATCACCGGGGGCTTGATCAACCGATCACAAGGTGGCGGGGTGGATGTTTGAAGTTGTGACGGGAACGAGGGTGGCAAAAACGCCTGGCAAATGAGGACAAGTAGCAACCAAAAAGGCTACAGATAGCGGCGTGAGACTGCCGTACCTCTGCAATTTGGTAGATACTTTCTGGGACGGGGGCTGTGATGGCTACAGGTATTGGTGAAAGTTTGCGCGCGTTTTCTGGGGACTCCGCCCGAGAATGCGGCGTAAGTTCCGCGTTTGAACCAGGTGGTACAGATCGCGGAGCAGGGGTCACACATTCAGCATCACGGTTCACAGCTTGAGCTTCATGATGAGAGTTGCGGTCGGCAGGGCCGTCGCCGCGAAAGTAGCGGGATGTAGTGTAATCCCTGTGCGGGGAGGCCTTTCTCTTACGTTTCATTGCTCTCGCGACATCGCTTTTTCTTCGTTTCACTGTAGGAATATTGAGGGGTGATAGTCGCTCAGCATCCTCGGTACTATGGAGAGGATCGGGGTCGGGTTGAGAGAGAGGAACAGAAGCGACATTGGCTTGCCAATTCTCGACGCGTTCGCGGATTTCGCCGAGATCAAATGTAGGAACAGGGGGGCGAGGATAAGGGTTTACCTCAGGCTGAGGGCCATCATCAACTACGCCTGCTTGCAAATGAGTCCTCATGGAAAATCTGTTTCGCTTGGAGAAGTCACCTTGATCTTTCCGATCACCGGCTCTGGACTGATAGAATGAGTGCGGGGCCTTACTTCCGGAACACACGCCTTGCCATCTCCCAATCGTACATCCTAGCCTGGCCAATTCGGACACATGGGCCCATTTTCCGCTACTAGTATCCCGGTACGCGGCTGCGACGGCATGGCGAAACCTGCGGCGAAGTTGATCAACCCGGTCTAAGTCTACAGCTGCGGAAGTCGGCGATGGGGGCCGGTGGATGTAGTCAGACACAGACGCCAGAGCGAGATGTGCTCTCGAGAGGCGAATACTAAAGGAGCCAGAGACACCAGACGATGTTGAGGATGGATTGGGTGGAAAGCAGGGAGTGTAAGTTGTCGACATAGTTGGTTAATTAGGAGTCACGAGTGGGTGGCAGTGTGATATCTCACGTGACGTAATTAGGAGAGTAGTTGTGTGTCTGGGGCAACACGAGTGAGTAACTCTGCCACACGTACAAGGCTCTGCCCCACTTGAGTTCCCCTTTGACTTCATTTCCTGCCTCACGGTCTCGGCCTGCTCACCGCCATCCACGATGAGCAGGCGCGAGTCACGCGTGTCTATGAACGAACGACAGAACGACGCCTTGTTCGAGTTTGAAAACTGTATGTTTCTACCCTCTTCTCCCTCCTCACATGGCCCCCTCTTACTCCCCGTCTCACCTAACAGTCAAGAAGAAGTTTCTCCTTGCAAATAAACATATCACAAAGTCCGTCTTTGCTACGCTTCCCACCCTTCACCGCTGATGGCCCCACCAGACTTAATTCAACCCTCAGCGTTCGAATAGAAGAACTTAATGCACAAATCTCGGCTCTCCACGTCGAGAACTTGCGTCTCCGTGCCTCAGAGATTGCCCTTGGCTCACAACTCAAGAAAGAGAGGGAAAAGTCACAGCGCATCATGACTGACGCAGAGTCTGCCGTACGTTTCCATCCCTTCCATTCCCCCCTTGTTCTTCACACCCAATGTCGCGCAATTCCGTTCCCATTCCATTATTGGTTATCCTTTCCCCAATGCTCGCCACGAGTCTGCTACATTCGCCCCGAGCGCTCTCACCCACTCATAACCCCCCATCTCCTCAACCCCCGTTCCCGATCATTGGGCATCTCAGCCACTGGGGCGGCCTTAATTCCCGTCGTGATACCGAGTGTATGACGAACTCGGCCCTGTTTCGTTATTATTTCATGGGTTATATACTTTGATGGCTTCTTCCATCTGTCGTCCTCGTTAATTATGCTGATTTGGTCACCCTCAGATCCATAACTTGATGAAGAGCTTCGGCTCGATGCGCAGGAATTTTAACATTCCTTCGCCCAAATCTCAATCTCCCAAGAAAGAGCCCCCTCCCCGGGCACGCCGTCCCATACTGGACCAAGGTGCTTCGCCGCATGCCAACCGGCTGGCACGGCCACCTCGCTTCCCTGAGATATTTGAAGAGGACGAAGCAGGATCGGATGCACTCGAGGAGGACCGCCCTCAGAGCCCGACACCCGTCACACGTCGCAAGAAGCCGCGCTCTGCATCGTCGACATCGCACCCCCACCTACTGGTCCGACCATCGTCTCCCACTCCACCGACCCTACCCTCGCCGATCGTAGCAACTATCCAAGTCGACATTAATGAGTCTTTGCTCAAGCAGACCAAGAAACGCATATCGCGGCGACAGAGCGGTCTTATCAGCGTCCCCAATACCGCCGGCAGTGGAAACTCGAGCTCTGGATCCAGCTCGTCCAAGGGTCGCCCTGCCTCCCCGCCTCCGCGACCACCTAGCCCCGCGTTTGGCTCGCCGTTACGGCGCGATGCTGGGCTTGCGGAAGAAGAAGAGGAGTATGCGGCCATTCACGGCCATCGGCCAGTTGATGCCGACGATGATGTCGCACTCGAGCGCGCGTCAAGCAGAGGCAAGAAGAAGCGCACGTTAGCACAGGCCCAAGCCGAAGAAGCGCCAGCAGAAGGTGGACCCGAACGCGAGAAGCGCCGTCTTCGCGAAGATTTCGAAGTGACCGCGCAGCGACTGCAGGACGTCACCAACGCATTTGGTACCCGCGCATCTCTTCCTCCTCTCGACACGAATGTTTCCGGTATATTTTTGCAAAACGTGACCGTGAAATATAGTTGTACTGACTAGTCGTTCCCCCCCCCCCAGATCAAGACCGCCAACGAACACTGCAGGATACCGACTCGGACATGCCGTCATCCGCGCTCACTTACAGCTCGACCCGTCCACCATCGTCGACACCCGGCACTACGCCGGCACCATCGCACCTACCTACACCGCGCAACTCCAGTCCGCCACCAATACCCCTCCCCGCCGCCGATGCCGAGGGGTCAACGATGAGCCGCGAACGCCGCGTGCGCAAGAGCGTCAACTATGCCGAGCCAAAGCTCAACACGTACGTTGTCCCATCCACCCACCCCCCCATTTTCCCATTCGTACCTGACTCTTTACAACAGAAAGATGCGCAAACCTGACCCGCCCGCGGACAACATCCCCACGGTCACGGAGCGGCGGCGGAAATCGCGCCCGCGTCTGCCTGTGGACGACGATGAGGAGAGCGATGGCGCGCAGGCGGACGAGGAGCCCCTCGCGGGATCGAGGGTACGCGCGGGCCTGGCGAACAGTCGACGCGCGCCGGCGGAGCGCGGTGGTCACCGCCTCGCGGCGGTCTCTGATTGAGGACGACGAGGGCCGACGACACAGCATGCTCGTGTGATGAAAGGAAACACTCTCCCCACTGCTATTCGTATGCTCCTTTATGCTCTTTTTCTTTTTTTTTTTTTCTATTATGACGCTACGCTGTTCATGAGTTCATGAAATATCATCCATCTCGCCACCCCCCTCGGGTCCTGATCCACCTCCCCCATCCCCCCCCCCCCCCTCTTACTTTTACCCTTTGATCCCATGATCGTGTAGCTGCAATTTCCCCCCTCCATTCAAATACAGTAGGTTATTCTTGATTCATCAGCATATTATATATGTGACCGCTTTGGGCCCTGCCCGCGTATGAGAGAGACGTGGAGTCCAGCGATGAATACTGTATCGTGATAGCGCCACAATGAGCTATAGTAGGCGCGAACATCCCAACACGTCATCATCACGGCATTACTAGAAGAGGGCTTTCTCAACGTCACTATATATACAACTGAAACACAAGCAAGACTCTACCCGTGTTGTCTCGTACTGTACGTAGCCGTAATCCATGTGCGTTGTGGCGTGCTAGCATGTGGCCTGACCAAGGGCCCGACACTATTTTTCCCGATTCCGTCTCAGCCGCGTTTAGGGACACCCTCATGTAGGATGCGCTTCTTTTTTTTTTTTTTTTCGATTTCCGTGTGCCTTGGCCTTGGGGTACAGAAAGTGTATGACTACGCGTGTCCTTTGTTGGGATTCAGCCGGTGTCAGACCGAGGCTAGACCGAGCTATTAGGTAATCGCAGTATTACCATAGTTAAACGGTTACTGTATACTCTCTAATCAGCACCTCCACGTTCCTCACCTGTTCACCTATCCGGCTTCCCGCTGCCATAATCTCTATACCCATCTAGAACCTCCCCGCTCCCACCTGGGAGCGGGATGCGCTTCTTTGTGTAAGTAAGTTACTGACAATAATTATCGAATCATTGTATTGCACTGTACAGCGCGCTACTCTTGCCGCGTGGGACTGTTTTCATCTCGGGCGGCCCGTTCTCCGGTAGCGGGGCCAATCATCACTCCTTTCACATGAGTTCCTACCTAAGCCTCGCTAACAAAATACAAAAGAGCCGTTTATACCGTGACTACAGTGTATTACACACTCAGCATATGGACGATTCTTCTTCAATCACGGGCCTCAACTGACCACCCTTCCCAGCCTTCTCGCCTACCAATTCGTTCTCCGCACACCAACCGATATTCTGCTTCTGGCGAACTGACCATTTCCAACACTGCAGCCGCGACGACCGCCGCAAACTGCGGCGCTTCCTTGAAGGCGACGCACCGCAGCCGCCCATAACCAAACGGCATGAATGCTTGTTTTTGCCCGTGCGACAATCTGGACTGATGGAAGCGCATGGGATCGAAGACCCCAGCATCGCTCCCCCAGATTTCCGTGTCCTGGTGGAGCGCCTCGATGTTGGCGACGTGGGTAGTGGCATGTGCCCACAGCGGGAACTGGAACCCACGTCCCGCGGGCACTGCGCGCGTAAGGCGTCCGCTCGGTGGGTGGAGCCGTAATACCTCGCAGATGAACGCCTCCACGCTAGGCCGCGCGTCTTCGAAGCGCACGAACTCGTCCTCGAGCGGCGACTGGAGGAAAGCGGAGAAGGCGCCACAAGCACCGCGGTCGTGGATCGCCCGCGCGATGGTAACCGCCACGGCCCGCCACATCGTCTCATATGCGGGGATCGCGAAGTCAAGCGGCCGCTCATACCGTTCCGGGATCCACGTGCGCAGGTACGTGTTCACGCTTTCGAGAAGGGTCGCGACTTGCGGGGGAGCAGCGCCGTCGTGGTATTTCTTCGAGAGCGTCCAGAGCTCGTTGATCGCTTCGACGACAAATACCGTCCCGTCGTCGCTGTCCTCTGGTATGTTGCCTCCCAAAAGGGATAGGACGACGACGCGCAAGGTGACGACCTGAATGAAAACCGCAAATGGTATTGAAGGCTGGCGGGGTGATGACCGTAGACGGAGTGCTGATCCCGCGGCGATACCCCGGATGACCTCGGGGAAGTCCAGCAAATATCGGGTATGCTGGGAGAGTATCTCTCGAGCGCGAGTGACGAACTGCTTGTGGACCATGCTATCCGCACTGACGAACGTATTTTGCAGTCCAAACGAATGGACGAGACGCGTGTTTGGCCTGGCGCGCGCCTGCAACAGTTCGGAGATGGAGGACCCAGGCGGGTCTAAAAGTGCCACGATGTCAGGTAGGTTCGAAAACACGATACGTTTTTTGTGCTGGAGGAGACGCCTCAGCAACATGGAGAGGAGTGCAAGAAACAAGACGAGGCTGGTAATACTACTCATGGCGTTAGAATCATTGACAGATCACTGCTCATATCGCTTCGCTTTTTATGCCCGCGCTACTCTGCTGAACACCCGTGCGCGTTCAGGAAACTCCCGCCATTACCATGTGTCAGGTGTACAGTGAGTTGACGTAGTTACGGTAAGTTCTTCGGGAACGAACGAACGACCTAAATGGCCTCTTCCTGAGGGTGTCATAGGCGGTACGCCACTAACTGATCTTATCTTAGCTATTCATTTGAGTGCGGGTGCGTCTCGTCGACAACTTAGATCCAACGTCCGTTCTCTCTCTGCCTGGCTTACTACTTACGTTTCCGAAACGGATACTGTCGACTGGTTATTGCCTTGGGTACATCCTCCAGAATATACACGAAAGAATGCACATTCAAGGCGCATGGCACTAGCAAAAATAAAGGCATTATATTTACATCCCGAGCATTTACACCAGGAAACACCTCCCACGATAATCGTGATACTTAATAATAATAATTAAGACCAGCGAACTTGCGCTCACTAGGATGTCGATAATTCTTGTTCAATTTGGGAATTATCAAAGTAGATTTTTCCTGATGTACCTAAGACGTGGGGCGACAGCAGAGAATGATAAATGGGTTAAAATCGGCGGTTGTAGCCAAAAGTTAGTTGGTAGCGAAAAGACGTCCCGTGCCTAGAAAGTGTGGGGTAATAGGGAACCAGGGAGGGGTGCGTCACCATATCACGAGCGAGAACCAGAAGTTATCGGGAGCAGACTGTGCCAATGTGGTGCCAATATCCTTGTGGGAGGTACTAGCGATATAAAACTTTAGGGTCCGACAGTACTACGAGAGGCTGGGGAGACAAGGCCGGAGTCTTTAGAGTAAAAGGCTGATTACCTTTTGAAGCACTGTGAGAAGGGCCCGTCACGCGTGTGTCACTCGAAGTACCTGCACACGATACCACTAAATTGGGAACGACGATTGGTACGTGGAAGAATCAGATTTCCAGAGTCGTCAGGAAGATTCGAATCACTTTATGCATCATCGCGCGAGCGCGAGGCCCCGGGGCTCGGAGGCGCAGAAACGTACTTTTACCGAGGCTTGTGCCGCGGGCCTTCTCTGTGTGCTTCCCACTCACCCACTCGCCTGCGCTGCCTTCAACTTCGGATCCAATCACTATTAGAATTGGTGCCGAGTTGAAATGGATGTTACGACCTTCTGCGTTTTAACACGGTCCCCTCCAGTATGCTTTTTGAATATTCGTCGAAGGGCTTCTTGGGCTTTATCATACCGCCACCACTGGCAGTATTCCACTATGAGATGGCTCGCTTTTCCAATATCATGTCGGCGAAGCGGAAATAAGATTTATACAGTCGTTTTCGTAATCGATCAAGCCTACGGTAAGTATCCCAATGGGAGTTCCCGAAACTCAGCCCGCTACTAATGTTTTCGCAAATTGGCCTATTCAGTTGATATGATATGAAAACGACTGCAGATTTTTCTTCCTCTGGGTCTCCGCCGAATATGATCGCCGAGTATTCTGCCTGAGTGTGTGACACGCCTGCACACCCATGCTAGGAGGTTTGCAGAAGTCTATCTATCAACATAATGTGACACGCATCGTGGACCGTGGACCACAAGTAATGGCCCACCCGGTTTCGCGACCAAGTCAGACGCTTCCTCGGAGCTTACTCGGACACACCGGCAGGCCGACCCGAGATGAGACGTTGTCCAGTGGCACCACAAACTTCTCGTTTCGTCGGGACGACGTGGCAAGAGTGGGTGGCGTTTCTGCATTTTGCATTGCAGAGTTTGTGCAAAGCAAAGAAGGGCGTCTTCTTCTTACTTCATCGATGACGGGGCGTCTCCTAACGCGGCTGAAGACGGAGAAAACGTCGGATATGCCATGCAATAGTAGCCCCACCAGCCATGCCATGCAATTTGGAATGGGCCTCCAAAGCTCGCATTTCCGTCGTTGATGCACTGGGAAAGTAGTTTGGCCTGAATTTCATTTATGCACGCGCTGTAAGTGTGCCGCAAAGCACATGCATTAGAGGTACCCGGCATCAGCAAATGTTTAGGCAGCTGCAGTTCACGCTGCAGGTCCTCCTTCAAGCGGTTATGATCTGGAATTATTGCCAATCATCTCGTACTATAGACGAAATTCGGCAAGTCACAACGTGACTTCGAGGGCGTATCCTCTCACTCATTCTACAAGAACCAACCCAGAAAACTTTCGGCTGTCATGTACAAATATCGTAGTTTAAATACAAGTAGGCCGAATGTAGTGCAATCATGTATCAGTACCACATCTTATTATTTTTAACCACGGAACAGAAGACCATGGAACAGAAGACCCAAAAAAACTCCGGAAAGACCCGGAACGTCTTTCGGCAACTTCCTGATGTACCTGGGCAAAAAAGCTTGAGCTTGAGCGCTTGAGAGCTTGAGCACCGGTTCAACGTTCAAGCTTCAAATCGGAAATCTTGGGAAGCTTCGTACTTTTGATGACACGTGTAGTCTTGATTGTGTCAACTTGAGGGTTCTACGTGGGTTGCCTAGGCTATGCTATGCACCGGCCCAAAACCCTAAACCCTAAAGCTCAGGCTATTCTGCGAACAAAGATCCTTCCGATTTCTGAAATAGAGTCCGATTCGTGGGTAGATAGATGACTGCTTCGAGTTCTCTGTCTATTTTCACGATCGACTCGAGCTTTGAGTTACCCTTCCCCCTCCAAGTCAATATACACATCCTCAAATACCACTGTCCTCCTCTCGCATTGTCACGTCGGGTCTGATACTTGCCACTCTGCGGCTGGTCGCACTACAGATCATGCGCGACACATCGTAACCTGGATATTTTCTTTGCACGCATATGTTTTTATCTCTCTCATCGTATGCATTGCTACTTGACCTTTTTCTTTTGAAGCAAAACCGAGTGCAGATGCCCTCATGCTGCTGCCATTCAGACGGCCACAAACTTTCCATTTTTTTTTGTTGTTGTCGATGCCTGCACAATCACTGCCCCGATATATACCTTGCATTGCGGCTGTCTATGGTCCAGTCGTAAAGCTTGTATACATTATGTTACTGCTACACACGTGCCCAACGACTCTTGTCTAAACTCTCGCAAATCACGCCTCGCTCCTATTCTATCCGAGAAGAGCTGCACTCTTTGCGAGTCACTGCCGTTGTAGGTTTGGTATGGCGCCTGGAGGAAAGGGGACCGGCGCATGGTGCAGAGAAGTGTACAGAGAACTGGCTGGAGCACGACGTGCTTCTTGATCAGGGATGAGGGGCTTTCGTTTCCGAGGCGAGGTTGCGACGGGCAGGTAGGTGCCTCCTAAAGCGAGCTGATGAACTTGAAGATTGGAAAACATAGAGCCTCATCACTAATTACGGCAATTACTAGGCGGGGGAATAAAAGCGTTAGGGTTCCTTGAACCAGTTGAGAGGTCGGATGGTGAATGAGCACGTGCCACATCGTCCCTTCACCGCTGCTCCTTCGTCACTCTGGAAGAGACCGGTCACTGGCATCTTGGTCAAGTACAGTATATTGAATCGATGACAAAACTATTCTGCGAGTAGGTATTATAAAATAACACTCATACGCACACAGGTGTTTCTGGTGATGGCAGGAGATATATCGCGTCGAGACTGTACAGTATTACACCTAGATCCAGTTGCCGTCGTCCTTTGGAACTAGCCTGAGCAGTATGCAAACCACGTCATGCTACATGATGACGTCACTCCTCGAGGTTAGGATACCACTGGCACTAGAGGCGTACTAAACCTAAAGCTACGTGGTGCTGAGGTCATGGTGCGGAGGTGCTTTAGCCATGCGCAGAGGTCTATCCAGGAAGGGAGTATGCAATGTAGACTATCTTGTGGAGCACGCACAGAAATTGAACCGCTTGTCCTCCACCTCGGCCCGCATTCCTCCTAGACCAGCCAGGCCGTGCGCTTCAAGCAGCTTGGTGGCAGGCTCGACCCCGTCGTCGCGTCTTCCTGATGCGGGGTTACACAGTGGGGACTGGGCAGAACGGATCAGTGGCAAGATCGGTAAGTAAGATGGAGGATGGACATACTGAGTGCCTACCTCCCTTCTTTGCGCTGCAGACTTCGAGATCGGGCAGGCTCGAGTCCAGACCAGCTCGATGTCAGCCGAAATATCCTGCGCAATGAAAATCGCTTGATTTGAGGGGTAAAAGTGACCGCTGTGGGTCTGTTAGCAGGTGTTACAGCTCCCTCGTATGTCCGGCTGCGCTACCATGGCGAGTACCTTCCCGAGCGTGTCTCCATAATAGTCACTCTTAAAGGGGGACCAAGAAAAGATGCCGACCTTGGTGCGCTCGAGTATGTCAACGAAGTTGTCATTCCCGACGTCTAGAAGCCGACTCGACCGACTGCAATGTTCATCCTGGAGGAGGCGGAGACGCACTGATTTGTACCAGGAAAGAGATTCATGCAGCCCCACAGAGCGGAAAGGAAGCGCTGAGATTATGGGGTGGAGGTACTTCAGGTGTCTCAGAGCATTCCAGCGGCACCTGGTTCTATCTGGGAAATAGAGAAGGAATGGGGGCATGGAGACAGCCGGACGGTACCCACCGATCACGTTGAGCACGAGCACGAGCACTTTCCCTCTGTGCGCCTCCTGCGCCATCATCTCGCAGCTCCCAACAGAGGGCATCTCTGCATAGCGTGTGAGAAGCAGTGCATTGGGGAGAAAGCCACTAGCCATGCGAGTACGAGAGTGTCGTATCGTCGTACTTTCTTGCAGTGGGGACTGAGTAAATTGGCATGTACGAGGCATCAACGTCATTATTGGGCGTGCTGTGTGTTCCAACAATAAATTTATGTCAGTGAGATGACGCAGAATAGGGATTTAACAACCGAAACCACGAACTTACGAGGTCGATAGAGGCCAAGCACCAACCAGACCATACATTACCCAGGGCCGCGGCCTTGTTGAGCTCGATGTCCCATCCTCCTCGCACATGTGCTTGAATGCTGCATCTTCACGCGCAGGTGCAGGGTCAGGAAAGGGGAAGTTGAGACCGAGTTTGAAGCCACAGAAACTAATACCCATTCGTCTGTTCATGCCTCTGTTACTACTAGCCCACATGGTAATAGCAGGGAGATTGGTTGGAGCGTAGCGCCTCGCCTGCCATGTGCGGAAGGGCCGCTCGAACACGTCCGGTCCTTTTCCAGCCGAACACGGGAGGGCATGGAGCTTGGGAGATGAAGACGAGGAACAAGGAGTAGGAGGTCTGCGAATGCAGGGGGATCCGGTGTGTCAATGATGTACGGAGTGTCTCGGAAATCTATCCCGTTCGGATACAGGATGTTCATGAATGCCGTGCGTAGGAGCGCACCTGGGGTCTTGAACACGCTCGCAGTGCGCAGACTATGTGTAGGCTGCAATGTATCGAGCTGCCTCGTCTGCTTTGCACACCGCGCGTGAATTTGGGAGGGCTGGAGTGTGAGCATGTAGTCCCATTATTCGATGAGAAGCTAGGCCACGACAATGGTGATGCTGTTGAGCAGGCAGACCCCCCCGTCAGCACTCTAATTGGGGCCTTGGTCTTCCAACTGGAGCAAAAGGATGATCTGGATGCAGAAGAGTAAGGCGGGCACGACACACAGTGATATTGCATGAGGAGTTACATGAAGGCCATAGGCCTGACCAAGACATTCTCTGCACTGGTACTTTGGGTAGAGACGATGCGACACGATAATAACTTATCCCGCAGGTGGGCGGTGGGAGTGATCATGTGACTGAACGATCGATCAAGGACGGTATCGAATCGATCAACAACTCTTGACTCTTGCTTTCATGGACACGCAACAACCCCCTCGTCGATTTCAAATGATCCAGTTCCGGGTTCTCATCATAGGAAGGGCAAATGCTGGCAAAACATCCATACTACAAAGAGTATGCAATACCACGGACAGCCCCGTTATTTACCGGAGCGATGGCTGGAGAAGAGAGACGGTACGAGTTCCAAAATTTTATCGGCGAGTCGGATCTCACTGCAGACCAGGTTACACTTGACCCATCCATGGATGTGAGTGACAATGGTATTGCTCTCCGAGGACCTCTAAACAATAAGCCAGCGAGGCGAGCACACCATCGACGACGAACTTGTATTCTCAAATCATGAGGGCTACATATTTCACGACTCTCGTGGGATTGAGTCCGGCACCATAGAAGAACTCCAGATTTTGCAAACATTTATTCGGCGCAGGTGTGGGGAAAAGCGACTGAGGGACAGATTGCACGCAATATGGTTTGTATTATCGAGCGTTCACGATTAGGACAACTGACGGTCATATTTTGAGGTACTGCGTGCCTATGGACAACCAACGTCCACAGCTCGATGTCAAATTTTTCAAGGACATCTGTCCCGACCGGAATGGTGCGTGTTATGGACATCCGCGACTGTATTTAACAGAATAATTTAAAGTCCCTGTGATTGCGGTATTTACGAAACACGACCAATTCCGGCGAAATGTCCAAATATATGTAGAGGATTTCGGAAGCCCAGATGACAATGTCTTAGAAGTGGCAGAAAAACTATTCCAAGAGCACTACCTGTCCCCCCTCGGCGAAGATATTAGATACCTGCGATTAGAAAGTGGGTTGAAAGAGAAATACCAGAGTTATATGCTAATGTTTGTTGGCAGAAATGCACATGCAAACAATGCGCTGCGATAAGCTCATTGAGACGACAGCTGCAGCTTTGAATGACGACATTGTTGAATTGATGCTATTGGCCGTGCAGAAGGGTAATTTAACATTGAGCGTTAAAACAGCTTTGAAGCGGTGAGTGCGCCGGTTGAAGGGGCAGAGCGAGCGAGGATGACAACAAACATTGCAGTGTCCGTCGCCATATTAACAGCAAGGATATAGTTCGGGAATGCCTTATCCCGTTTCCATACATGTGGGTAAGTGTTGATAGTCTTAAATTGTGTTACACGGATGATGACGCTTGATACCGCCCAACTCGTAGTATGTGAGTGCCAATTCTTAATCACGGGTTTCAGATCGACTGACCTGGCCACGCTGGTGCTATACTCTCCAGTTTGTGAGCAGCTACCACAGCTCGCTGGGTTTCAAGGGTACTGACGACACGTGTCCTCGGCTCTCCAGGCAGTGAGTGGCTGTCGTGGCTCGCTGGGTTTCAAGGGTACTGATGACGCATGTCCTTGGCTCTCAGAGAGTGAGTGGCTTCCGTGGCTCGCTGGGTTTCAAGGGTACTGACAACGCGTGACCTCGGCTCTCCAGGAAGTGAGTGGCTGCCGTGGCTCGCTGGGTTTCAAGGGTACTGATGACGCATGTCCTTGGCTCTCCAGAGAGTGAGTGGCTTCCGTGGCTTGCTGGGTTTCAAGGGTACTGACGACGTGTGTCCTCGGCTCTCCAGGAAGTGAGTGGCTGTCGTGGCTCGCTGGGTTCAAGGGTACTGACGGCGCGTGTCCTCGACTCTCCAGGATGTGAGTAGCTGCCTTGGCTCGCTGGGTTTCAAGAATACTGACGACGTGTGTCCTCGGCTCTCCAGTTCGTGAGTGGCTGCCTTGGCTCGCTGGGTTTCAAGAATACTGACGACGGGTGTCCTCGGCTCTCCAGTTCGTGAGTGGCTGCCTTGGCTGGCTGTGTTTCAAGGGTACTGATGACACATGTCCTTGGCTCTCCAGTTCGTGAGTGGCTGCCTTGGCTTGCTGGGTTTCAAGCGTACTGACGATGCGTGTCCTCGGCTCTCCAGTTCGTGAGTGGCTGCCATGGCTGGCTGGGTTTAAAACGTACTGACGACGCGTGTCCTCGGCTCTCCAGTTCGTGAGTGGCTGCCTTGGCTCGCTGGGTTTCAAGGGTACTGACGATGCGTGTCCTCGGCTCTCCAGTTCGTGAGTGGCTGCCGTGGCTGGCTGGGTTTCAAGCGTACTGACGACGGGTGTCCTCGACTCTCCAGTTCGTGAGTGGCTGCCTTAGCTCGCTGGGTTTCAAGAATACTGACGACGCGTGACCTCGGCTCTCCAGGAAGTGAGTGGCTGTCGTGGCTCGCTGGATTTCAAGGGTACTGACAACGCGTGTCCTCGGTTTTCCAGGACGTGAGTGACTGCCTTGGCTGACTGTGTTTCAAGGGTACTGATGATGCATGTCCTTGGCTCTCCAGAGAGTGAGTGGCTTCCATGGCTCGCTGGGTTTCAAGGGTACTGACGACGTGTGTCCTCGGCTCTCCAGTTCGTGAGTGGCTGTCGTGGCTCGCTGGGTTTCAAGGGTACTGACGACGCGTGTCCTCAACTCTCCAGGATGTGAGTAGCTGCCTTGGCTCGCTGGGTTTCAAGAATATTGACGACGGGTGTCCTCTGTTCTCCAGTTCGTGAGTGGCTGCCTTGGCTCGCTGGGTTTCAAGAATACTGATGACACGTGTCCTCGGCTCTCCAGTTCGTGAGTGGCTGCCTTGGCTGGCTGTGTTTCAAGGGTACTGATGACACATGTCCTTGGCTCTCCAGGGAGTGAGTGGCTTCCGTGGCTCGCTGGGTACTGACAACGCGTGACCTCGGCTCTCCAGGGAGTGAGTGGCTGCCGTGGCTCGCTGGGTTTCAAACGTACTGACGACGCGTGTCCTCGGCTCTCCAGGAAGTGAGTGGCTGCCTTGGCTCGCTGGGTTTCAAGGGTACTGACGATGCGTGTCCTCGGCTCTCCAGTTCGTGAGTGGCTGCCGTGGCTGGCTGGGTTTCAAGCGTACTGACGACGCATGTCCTCGACTCTCCAGGATGTGAGTGGCTGCCTTGGCTCGCTGGGTTTCAAGAATACTGACGACGTGTGTCCTCGGCTCTCTAGTTCGTGAGTGGCTGCCTTGGCTCGCTGGGTTTCAAGAATACTGATGACACGTGTCCTCGGCTCTCCAGTTCGTGAGTGGCTGTCGTGGCTCGCTGGGTTTCAAGGGTACTGATGACGCATGTCCTTGGCTCTCCAGTTCGTGAGTGGCTTCCGTGGCTCGCTGGGTTTCAAGGGTACTGACAACGCGTGACCTCGGCTCTCCAGGAAGTGAGTGGCTGCCGTGGCTCGCTGGGTTTCAAGGGTACTGATGACACATGTCCTTGGCTCTTCAGGGAGTGAGTGGCTTCCGTTGCTCGCTGGGTTTCAAGGGTACTGACAACGCGTGTCCTCGGCTCTCCAGGCAGTGAGTGGCTGTCGTGGCTCGCTGAGTTTCAAGGGTACTGATGACGCATGTCCTTGGCTCTCCAGAGAGTGAGTGACTTCCGTGGCTTGCTGGGTTTCAAGGGTACTGACAACGCCTGACCTCGGCTCTCCAGGAAGTGAGTGGCTGCCTTGGCTCGCTGGGTTTCAAGAATACTGACGACGTGTGTCCTCGGCTCTCCAGTTCGTGAGTGGCTCCCTTGGCTCGCTGAGTTTCAAGAATACTGATGACACGTGTCCTCGGCTCTCCAGTATGTGAGTGGCTGCCGTGGCTCGCTGGGTTTCAAGGGTACTGACGACATGTGTCCTCGACTCTCCAGGAAGTGAGTGGCTGCCGTGGCTCGCTGGGTTTCAAGCGTACTGATGACCCCCTGGCCAACTAGCCCGTGCGTGCATGCTTTCCTTTCTGGCCTGTTGCTCGAGTTCACCCTTCGTTCTCCAGTTTGTGAGTCCTTTTCGTAAGTTCACTTGAATAAACACCTCATTTCTTCAAAAGGTTAACCAGATTATGTCACTGCCCACCATTCAAAATGTGTTCTCTTTGTATTTCGTTCATCTGTCCTTGGCTTATCATGTTTGTCCGTCTAGTTCACCCACAACAGTCTTCACGTTTATCATTTGATCTTTGGTATTCCACTTTATCATTTTTAGGCTGTATCTGACCTTTTTTGAAGCTGTTATCCTCATCTTGAAGCACGCCAGTTTCTTACGTCGCTCAAACATGACATCTCAATCAGCTTTAACCCACGCGGAGCTTGACTATCAGGAGAGAAATATTGACTCGAGGATTCAACAATACCTTACTGCATCTTCTCAAGAGCACTCTGATGAGTTATTTGCAGACTTTATTATGGCTACTGATATTGCATGCACACACATTGGTATTTCCGAGGATGGTGGGAGTTAGATCACATTGAGAATTAATGTACTATACCGTAACATGTTTATAACTAACCTGAACTAGTTGACAACGGTCCCTCAGAGCCAGTCCAAATAGTAACAGTGGATGCGCGTTCCAGCTGATTTAGCTGAACTGCCATTGGTCGTACCTGGGCGCATGGAACAGGTGCCACGGAACACGACAATGGTACCACTAGATACGTATCAAACCTAAAGTTACATAGATATAATGTGCCGTCTGTGCCAGGTCTATTCGAGAATTCGAGAAAGAAGGGGCCATGCAGACGGAAGGCACTTATCGATCTCGCTGCGCGTATACGAACCGAACCCTTGCCCCCCGCCCCGTACCATCTAGACTAGCCGGCTGCGGCAACTAGCCGGGTCGTGCAGGTCAGGCACGAGTAATATGGAGGCAGGCTTGTCGGCGACCTTGATCAAGGTATAGATGTAGAGACGCTACAGCTGCTCCTTCATCTGCCTCTTCTGGCAGATACCCGCTCCGGGACAACGGATGGGATGTCGCACATGTCAGCTAGCTACGTCAGCGACGAGAGTCTGGGCCCAGATGCGGTTCGTAAGTCTTGGTGCGGTGGGTTGCGCGGTGTAGATTGGGTGGAACGGATCGGTGGCAAGGTTGGCGAGTGAGTACTGGCGGAGGGAGTGGACAGCGGACGTATGGAGCGGCTGCACTGCTTTGATATACTGTGCACTTTGAGCGCACCTGGACACTTTTTGAGTTGCGAGCTAGCGCGATGTTAACTGCAGTGTCCTGCGCGACGAACACCGGGTGCGTACTATTTTGAGGGCCAGGCTTGATTTTATTTGAATCCGTTGAGAGGGTTACAAGATCGATTGAGAACCCGATGCTATCGAACTTCCTATGATGAATTGGGGTGAACCAGAGGGATGTGATAAGTGTTTAAGCGCGCTTTTGCCCTACGAAATTTTGAGAGGATTGCCAGTGGTCACAAATTGAGCTAGACGATGTACTCAGTGCTGCCACCGCCCTATCTGGTCATCGGGTGTTGAGGACAAGATACGTGAGTTCGCGGTGCCAGATGGCGTCATGAATGAGAAAACGTGAACTTGAAGGAACAAACAACAGCCCGACGTTGCTTGCGTTCCCAAACTCCGTAACCCCAATGGACACCCACTGGCTACAGGTGCATTCCGGGCTCTACCTCTGAACGTCTAAAGTCTCGTGAGGGTCTGGCATCCTAGCAGTCGGCTCTAGACATACTGCGCATTCGTTGTTTTGGAGTCACGGAATTGCGTCACGGTGCGGCCGTGGAGGGACAGAGGTCTGGAGCGGTGACTCTGCAGCGAACAGTCGTGCTCCGAGCTGCCGCTCGCACTCCAGGGGAGGCAAGGACTGTAACTTGAACAGATCGAAGCCGCGGGGCGCACGTGGCCCGCGAGTCTGCCGCCACTGGGTGAAACCGGCGCTTATTCAGACCGTATCCGCCGCTTCCTTCTTGCAATTACAGTAGCTGGCCGCGCTCTCTTGCAACGGTTGTCTCGCGGCGTCTTGAGTTTTCCCGGATCTTCCGCTTTTCAGACGCTAGGCACGGACGAATTTATCTCGTTTTGGTAGACCAACTGTAACTCTGTACTAAGGATTATCGGATTATGATCACCGGCTGCGCTACTAGCGATTGTTGTCTCAAAATACTGCGTATCCTGTTCATCTGCAACAATCAGGTCGAAATACCCTCGAATAAGCTCGAGGTTATACGTGCCCGTAGTTTTATTCCGTATTCCGCAGCGACCGCGCTCCTCGCTGCACGCACGTTGTCCTGGTGCCGCTGCTCTATTGGCGCATGTACACTCCCTAATCCGTTACAGTCCGGGCGGTGCTTTGGCCACGCGTTCTAAAAGACACGCGCTTGCACCGACATGCGTTATTTTGCTAACCGGATGTGGGAAATGATATGTAGGTTTGTCGTACCCGTGACCTATGATCACTGTATTGGCTGGGTTATCCGTTACCACAACGGCGCTACACCATTTACCGCTCACCACGTCTTAGTACTATACGTCTTGTATATGCATTGGTGCTCGGTAGAGCAGCGCAGGCATATAATGCGAAGTAACCAGCGCAGTTTTCTGTCGGTAACTCTACGCCATGGGTAGCATCATCAGTCTCCTCGTTTTCCTCATATTTCTCTCTACGTTCTTTGGGCGTCTCCAGCGCAGAAAACGTGTCTTGTTTCGAATGCATCCGACATCGTGGCACTTTTGGACCCACCGGTGTCCTCGATCTCGGATCTGTTGTTGACGCGGGCGCGACCAAATACGCGTCTCACCCATTCGTTCGGACTGCAAAATACGTTTGTCAGTGCCGATATTGTCGTTCAAAAGCAGTTCATCACTCGCGCGCCAGAAATACTTCGTCAACGCACCCGAAGTTGTGCGGCCTTTCCGGAGGTCGCATGCGGCGTCGTCGCGGGTTCAGCACTACGTCTTCGGTCACCGTCCTGTCGGCCGTCAATACCATTTGCGATTTTCATTCAGGCCGTCACCCTGCGGGTCGTCGTGGGTTCGCTGTTAGGAGGTGACATACCTGAAGACAACGACGAAGGCACCGTATTGTCGTCGGAGCGATCAATGATCTCTGGGCGCTCTCGAAGAAACATGGCGCTGCTCACCCGTCATCCGCCCTTCTCGACAGCGTCAGCACCTATCTGCGCACGTGGATCTCAGAAAGATACGAGCAGCCACTTGACTTCGTTATCCCCGCGTACGAAACAGTGTGGCGGATCGTCGCGGTCACAGTTCGCGCGGGCGATCTACAACCGTGGTGCCCGTGCCGCCTTCTCCGCTTTCCTCGAGTCGCCGCGCGAGGACCAGTTCGTGCGCTTCGAAGATGCGCAGCCGCAGCAGCCTAGCGTAGAGGCGTTCATCTGCGAGGTATTACGACTCCACCCACCGAGTGGACGCCTTGCGCGCGCGGCGCCTTCGCGAGTCGGCGTGTTCCACTTCCCGTTATGGGCACCTGTTACCACCCATGTCACTAATATCGAGGTGCTCCATCAAGACACGGCGATCTGGGGAAGCGACGCTGGCGTCTTCGACCCCGTGCGCTTCCATGGGTTCTAGATTGTCGTACGGACAGAAGCACGCGTTCGTGCCGTTCAGTCACGGGCCGCTGCGGTGCGTTGCCCTCAAGGAGGCGCCGCGGTTTGCGGCAATCGTCGCGGCTGCTGTTTTGGAAATCGTAGGTGCGCCGGATGCGAGATACCGGTTGGTGTGTGGAGAACAAATCGGGCGGCGAGAAGGTTGGGAAGGATGGTCGAAAGAGGTCCGTGATTGATGAAAATCGTCAATGTGCTGAATGTGTACGGTACAAGCGGTAGTCTTGAGATCTTGTATTTTTGGCGAATTCTGTAGACTATGTATTATAAACTCGCGCTCATGTAGAGCTTGTCTTTGAGAATCACTGCCTTGCTCTCCGTTTCTGTTTGGTGTTGCGCTGGGAGGGAGGGGACCGACGCATGGCACAGAGAATCAAACATCGTTGAAGCTATTGTGCAAACTAATAGGTAGTGGTAGCTTACGTTTAGGTTTCCGGGTCGAGGTCGCGATGAGTGGGTGAAACCCTCTCGGAGCGAGCTGATGAAGACCGGAAAACGTGAGCCTCATCATTAATCCATTGGTAGGCATAGCAAGTGGACGAAATAAAAGTGTTCTGAATCAGTGAGAGCTCGGGTTGGCGGATGGCAGCATGCTGCCTCATCTGCTCGCTCAAAGACTACGCGGCGCTCAAAGACAAGTCACCGACAGTGATGATTGGCCGGGCTCGACAGGATTCCTATTGTCAAGTTTAAATGAGAAGGATGTTTGTCCCCAAACTACGAGACCAGAAAAAGCAAGCACAAATTGTGTACACTAGCCTCAACTCAGGGAGACGACACAACCAAAGCTCTCTGTACTCCACACACCCTCATAACGAAGGGAAGTGGTAGAGAGTGATAAGGCTGCTCTGATGTTCCACGACCGTAACAGAGATCCAGTGTAAAGCAAGCACAAGATACCTTGACTTGGTACGTGGGTGAAGAGCCAAGCCACCGCCGAGCACGGAAAAGTCATCACGCGATTTTAATCTCCGCTTGATTTGACCAACGGGCCGAGGAGGAGAACTGAGCAATCGTCTCTCGTCTCATCCTGAATACTTTCTCTCGTGAAAACTCCCTCTTTTCTTACTTTTATCATGTCGCAATGGGGCCAGGGTCAGCCAGGGTATCAATACCCTATGCAAACTGGTTTCCCTGCTCAAAATCAGACTTTCCAACAGCCCGCTTTTCCACAAGGTGGTCTTGCCCCGCAGCCCACCGGCTTTCCAGGCCAGCGTCCACCCTATCAGCAACCGCAACAGACAGGCTTTCCCGGATTAGGTCCTGGTCTGGTACAACAGCTGACAGGGTTCCCTGGTAGCTTCCAACAACGACCCCCGATTCCACCCGTACCTCCGTTACCTTCCCAGTTCCAGCAACCGCCACCACCTCCGCCACTCCCTCCGTCGTCTAATCTACTAGGCATTGGCCAACAGAATCGTTTCGCCAGTTCGTCTCCGGCCTTCGGTGGCTCCGGCCTTCCCTCCCAACAACTTGGTTTTCCCGGCCAGAGCGGGGGGTTACAGCCCCTCGCTCCGCAGATGACTGGCTTCATCGACCCCCGTCTCCAGATGATGTCCAGCACCTTCCTTCCGGCCAACCCTGCTGCACCGTACAATCCCGTGGGAGCCCCGCAACTGTTGCAGCCCCAGCAACAACTCGGGGGCTTGTCATTGCAGCAAAGCTTCCAGCAGCATAACCAAGAAGTCAAAGGAACTGTCGCACCCGCTGTGCCATGGACCCTTTCGAAGGCAGAGAAGAAAAGTTACGATCAGATTTTCAGGGCCTGGGATGCGTCTAACACTGGCTTCATCGATGGAAAAACGGCGATTGAAGTCTTTGGACAAAGTGGTTTAGATAAAAACGATCTCGCCAGAGTTTGGTGGGTTATGGTTTTGTTTGTTGCTAACCTGTACTCATCGGGGTTTTCAGGACCTTGGCCGATGTGGATAACCGTGGAAAGCTCAATATTGCAGAGTTTCATGTTGCCATGGGTCTGATCTATCGCAGTATGTCGTCTTCATAAAGTGGTGACATACGTCATAACCTTGTTCTTAGAACTCAATGGAAACGAAATCCCGGACGAGCTCCCTGCAGAACTCGTGCCGCCCTCTCATCGGGACTTGGACACCTCGGTTAATTTCGTCAAAAATCTCCTCCAGAACGAACCATCACGTGCACGTTCGCCTGCAGGCATTGACGCTCCCGTCTCGCGCCTTCCCAATCGCTCCCTCCACACCTCCAGCGCCCCTGGTGCAGGGGGGCGTCAAGATGCAACGGTATATAAGCACACCGATGAGGAGCCAGCTGGCGGCTACTATACACCTCGCTCGCGACACGTGGACCGTAGTGCAGTGCGCGCGTCGGCTGAGCGGGATTCTCCTTCGGCGGATCTGGACGACATGAAGCGACGACTGGAGAACACGGCACGTATGCTCGATCGCGCAACAGAGGAGAGTGCATTACGCACCGCGGAGGACGATGCTCTTGACCGCGAGATGTCGGATCTCAAATGGAAAGTCAAGCGCGTGCAGGAGGACCTCGAATATGTTTCGCGGGGCCCGCGTTCGTACCGTTCGGATGAAGAACGTAGGCGACTAGAGCGTGAACTGCTCGATCTCATGCACGACCGTGTGCCAGCTGTCGAAAAGAAGTTGGCAGAAAGGGAGGAGCGGCGTGAGAGGCAGAAACGCGAGTGGGATCGCGATCGCGACCGACGGAACGAAACGTTTGGGCGGTTCGATGACCGGGATCGCGACAGGGACCGATATGGCAGTAGTTACTCGCGCAACGAGGACCGCGACCGGTATGGCAGCAATTATGACAGGGATCGAGAGCGGGAGCGGGACTATCGCGACGACCACTCACGTGACTTTGACCGAGATCGTTCCTACCGGGATCGTTCGCGCTCTCGGGATCGTGACTACGAACGTGAGCGCAAGCGCTCTCCTGTCGCAGCACGGTCCCCGCCACCACCACCGCCTGCTGCAGCTCCGATCAGCTCCCCTTCCAAGGCCCCTCCCGCTCCCCCAGCCCCGGGTAGGTCTCCCGCGCCGAATACCAAGAATATGACTCCAGAGGAGAGGCGCGCATTTATCCAAGCGGAAGCCCAACGTCGCACCGCTGAGCGCATGGCTGCCATGGGCCTTTCGGCGCCCCCTTCTTCGACGACTCCAAAGCCGACCCTTGACACTAGCACCGAGGATAGGTTGGCTCGGGAGAAGAAGGAAGCTGAGGAAAAGGCAAGGGCTGCAGAGGAGGCCGCGGCAGAAAGAGCCAGACAACGAGACGAGCGTTTGAGAAACGAGCGCGGCGGTGGAGCGTCTACCCCCGCGAGTCCAGCAGCCGCAACACCTTCTGCTTCTGCTCCCGTCGCACCGAGGGCCCCACCTGTCAAGCCGCGGGCTCCTGCACCGCCGCCTCCGCGCAAGCCTAGTCAAGGCATTGCTGGCCGTGCGCCTGCTCCCCCTAAGCCTAGTCCACCAATTGCTGCTCCGGCTATTCCTAAACCTGCACCCCCACCTGCACCGCCTGCAGTCGACCCCGAGGAAGAGGCGCTACGGGCTCGTGAGGCGGCCCTGCAAAAACAGAAAGAGGAGCGGCTGGCGCGCCTTCGTCGCCTGGAAGAGGAAGAACAAGAAGAGGAAGCACAGAGGCGGCGTGAGGAAGCTGCACATCAGCAAAGAGAGCAAGAAGAGGCTGCGCATAAGGCAAAGCAGGAGCGCCTGGAGCGCCTGAAGCGGTTGGAAGAAGAGGAGGCAGAGGCGGTCAAACGTGAAGAAGCGGCATGGGAGGCAAGGAGAGCAAGAACCCCTGCACCCGTAGCCCCTCCTGCACCTCCTGCAGCACCTCCTGTGCCACCAGCACCCCCGGCCCCAGCACCTCCGGCTACTGCAGCTGGTTCGACCTCTCCTCCAGATAGAGGCAAGCACAATCCTTTCAATCGACTGATCAGCGGCGGGACACCCTCAGCTCCCCCTGCGCCCCCCGCAGCGAATGGTGGCAACAATCCGTTCTTTAGGTCGCAACCCGCTACACCGCCAACTACTGCGCCAACTATCGCTATCCCTGCGCCGCCGCCCGCTCCGCCTGCGTTTGTTCCTCCCCCTGTTTCGAAAAGCCCCGCACCACCGGTCGTCAAGACTTCATACCACACCGCTCCTGGCGACAGTGATGACGAGTGGGGGCAAGAAAAGGATGTCGAGGATGATAGTTCTGAGGACGAACTCAACTCATCACGCGACACACGCGACAGACTGGCGCGGCAACTATTCGGCTCTATCCTCCCCCCGGCAAGTGGCCCGGCGCGCCCTCAATCTGCCGCAGCGGGATCAAGTGCTCCCCCTCAGGCTGCTACGCCGACGGCCTTTACTGCGCCCACACCACCGCCCCCACCACCTTCTGCCCCACCTGGCCCTACTGCCCCACTGGCTCCCCCTGCTCCCCCGGCACCTGCACCTCCGGCTCCGATGGCACCGGCGCCACCTGCTGCAGCCGCGCCAGTCCCGACGGGAGACCGCAGCGCACTACTGAGCGCAATCCAGGGCGGGGCGCGGCTGCGCAAGGCGGTCACGAACGACCGCAGTGCTTCCGCAGTGTCTGGGCGCGTCATTGGAGACGCCGGACCGCCACCGCATGTGAGTGTCGCTGCGAGCAATCCGCCTCCGGAGATCTCGCACCCAGACCCTGGCGCCGGGGCCAATCCGAGTCGGCAGTCCGTGGACTGGTACATGGGGCTCGCAGCGGATCAAGGACCTCATGCCAGCCGGGAGCCGAGTTTACCTTCGATGGGCGAAGAGGAGGAAAGCAAGGAGGCGAATGGTCACGCTGCATCCGTACCGGATATCCAGATCGCGCATGCAGAAGAGACTCAGTCGGATCCCTTCGCGGACATAGACCGCGGTACTGGTATGTCGTTTCGCAGAATGCCGGTCTGACGGACACTTGTGCTTATTCCGGTGGACATCGCAGAGTATCGTGTGAGGTCCCTGTATCCGTATGATGGTCAGCGGGCCGAGGATCTGTGTAGGTTGGCTTTGCATTTCCTGTAGCCCTCTACTTATTTAGTTGCAGCATTTGGTGAGAATCTGGTTATCATCGCTCATCCGTCCAAGTCAGGTGGCGACTGGTGGTACGGCACCGTCGCCAATAGCGGCAAGGCAGGATTCTTCCCGAAGACCTATGTTCAGGATATCGAAGCCGGTAGGAGATTGCACTCGGATCGTTTTGTCCCATTCTGAGTAACGTTATTCGCAGTTAAGGCGAAAGGTCTGTACGACTATCCGGGAGGCAGTCCCGACGAGCTGCCGTTTTCCGAAGGCGACGAGATATCTATCGTAGATCGCTCGGACAGCGACTGGTTCAAGGCTGAGAAGGACGGGGTTATCTTCATCGTTCCTGCTGCGTATCTGGAGATGATTGAGGGTTAGTCGAGCTTCCATTTTCCTGAGTCGTCGTTTACATACTCTTTGGCTGGATTCAGGCTAAAATACTTTTTTTTTATATTTTCTCCTTACATGTACACCCCCGAAATATGAACATTGGTTATTTCCGTCCCCAGATACTCGCACGTCCCCGTCCAAATCGATGTCGGCGCCATCACCCCAACTGTCGTCCTCAAGCGAGGAGGCGATATCAGAACCCTCCGAAGTACCACCTTTGTCTCCTTTACAGAGCATAAGACTATCACAGGTACCACAAGACAGCACAGACGAAACCAGGGATGACGATGCCGCGTCCGACGACGGCCACGTGTCCGAATACCACTCGTTCTCGGACCTCGACTCCGACTCCGACTCCGACGAGGAGGAAGCGATGACGGAGGAAGAGCGCAAGCTCGAGCGTGAGACGCGCGCAGCAGAGCGCCAGCTCGTCCTCGAGGCCGCAGGCATCGTCGTCGTCGCCGCCAAGCGAGACGAGATGCGTCCGCCGCCGCCACCTCCGCGCGTATCCCAGCGGCCCCGCACACCCACAGCCCACGAGCGACCAAAACAACACCGCCCGGCGCCCGCGCCGCCGACTCCGACGCCGCAGCAGCAGCAGCCGCGGATCGACGACGCATACGAGCGCTACGAGGCGTTCAAGCAGCAGGCCTCGCGCGCGTCCGTCTCGTCGTTCGAGCAGCTGCTTGCTGCGAGCCATCATGAACACGAGAGGGGCCCCTCGCCGCCGTCGTCGCTCGCGCCGTCCACGTCGTCGTACGGGAGCCGCTTCTCGCAGCTGCTCACGCGGACTCGCACGCCGGAGGCGCGCGTCGTGCCGACGATCTCGGCGCCCATACTGAGCGCGAGCTCGTCGTTGGGCACACCTGTGCAGGAGGATGGCCCCGCTTTTGGATCGGTGAGTCGACGCGGGGTGTGCGAAGTGGGGGTTATTTTTTTAATTTTTTTTTTGCTGATGGGATGGGTGCAGTCGTGGGCGAGCCTGGTGGACAAGTCTGCGCTGGAAGGCCTGCCCGGTCGTGAGCGGCGCAGGCAAGAGGTGCGTGTGCTTTTTCGGACTTTCTGGACTCAACGCCGATGCTGTTCGGTTCGCGTCTGCGTGCGGGGCTAGGCCATCTTCGAGCTCATTGCAACGGAGGGTGCGTATGTGCGTGATCTGCAGCTCATCGTCGAGGTGCGTACGCGTTTACATGTATTCCGTTAAATTGGGGTGCCCACTGGCACGACGTTGACATAGATATTCTATTCGAGCATGTTGAGGCTTCTGGAGCCCAAGGCGATCATGGTGATATTCGCGAACGTCGAGGATATCCTGTTGACAAATACGACGTTCTTGAGCTCGCTGGAGGAACGCCAGCGCAGCTGCCGGCTGTACATCGATAATATCGGGGACATCCTCGACAAGCACCTGACAAACATGACTACTTATAGGGCACGTCCCCGCTGCTTCCATTCCCTGCCCATACTTATGGGGAAACCTCATTTAGGCCTATTGTGTCAACCAGGCGAATGCGATCCGAACGCTGCAATCGCTACGAGACAGGAACGCGGATCTTGCCGCCCATTTGCAAGTGCGTGTCACGGAATCCGTTCGCGCTCGCAGAAAAAAACGCACTTGCTAACGGGAGATCCGTAGCGATTGCGGGAGGACCCCGCCGTGCGCAGTCTCGACCTTTCCAGCTACCTGCTCGTGCCCAGTACGTCTTGACAGACTCACTCTCGTTCACCACCGCCACCACCAACCGCCCCACAGTGCAGCGCATTACGCGGTATCCGTTGCTCATCAAGCAGATCATGCAGTACACGGAGCCCGACGAGGACCGGGCACTGACGGAGCACGCGCTGCGCACTGCCGAGCGGATCCTGGGCGATATCAACGAGGCGGTCCGGGAGCAGGAGGGCCGGCAGCGGCTCAAAGTCCTCTCGCAGTACCTCTGGCTCGGCCAAGGGTGCGTGCCAATTTAGTCCTTGAAATCACTGTCTCCTCACAGTGTTCTGTGCTCCGCCAGGCGACTGGACCTGACGGCGCCGACGCGACACTTGGGCGACCGGAAGCTGCTGAGGGAGGGCCTCCTGAACAAGGCCAAGAGCGGGCGCAAATTGCGCGTGTTCCTGTGCAACGACATACTGATTTTGACGGACGAGCCGGGCAAGACGCTGTACCGCATGGTGCGTGCATTGTCCTCCCCCCTTTTTTGAATGTGGCGAGATGGCCCAGCACCTCGCATTTTAGCCGATACCGCTGACGGAGATTCGCGTGGACGAGGCCCCGCGGCATCGAGGTGCGCAAAAATCCATGGGTCCCCCCCCCTCGTTGTATTTATCGTTGTGTACGGCAGACGAGGTGTCCTTCCAGCTGTCGATAGCATACCCGCGCGGTGGGGACAAAATCACACTGCGGGCGAGCTCGTCGCGCGAGCGCCACCACTGGATGACGGACATCGAGATGACGAGTTGGAAGTGCAGGGAAGCGGAAAAAGCGGCGGCCTTGAAGGCGCGCGGGGTAATTTAAATTCGTATCACATATCTGGCTGGGGCTACAGGTTGTACAAATAAATCACTGACAGTGTTGTATGGCTTACGTAAAGTTGTTCCCTGTCTGTACATACACCACATCCGACCCGAGTGCAGTGCCTCCTCCTCAACATTTGACGATGAGTACGACAGACCCACTCGACGCCCTTCGCGCGGCCATCAGCTCAAAATACGAGATCACGCCAGTGACCTCCTCGGGCGCTCCCGCAGGCACCCTCCGCTCTGCCACGCACCTGCGACTCTCGTCCGCGACGACGCTGCCGAAGAGCGCGCCGACCCGTCTGCGCAAGGCCGGGAGCAGCAACAGCAGCAGCGCGACGGACCCCAGCGCGCAGCCGGACGGCTTTTTCATGCTCGAGGCGGTGTACCTCGCCTGGACGCTGCGCGACACGCCCGGCGGGGAGTACATGCGGCAGGCGCGCGAGCACGGCCTCCCTGCGGGCGGGTTCGTGAGCCTCACGGAGCGGAAGAGCATCGTCGACTGGCTGCGGCGCGCCATTCCCGCGCTCGACAGCATCGTCCCGCTCTCTGGTACGTGTGTGCTCCTGCTTTTTTTTTTTTTTTTTCTTTCATCGTCGAATAATATATAAAAGAGTCGACTACGCCACCCGGCTCGCCGCCTCCTTCCGCCTACCGCCGTCTGCCCGTCCCGTCTGCTTCGACTGCACATGCGCAGACGTCTTCCTCCTCTACACCAGGCCGCTCGCGTGGAGACGCCGCCGCGACCTCGTCGCCTTCTAAGCGGCGCTACGTGCCCGATGCTGCGGACGTAGAGGTGGTGAAGAAGATCCGCCAGGGCGAGGTCGAACTCCGGGACCACAACACCGTGCTACGCGGCATCAAGAACAATGTGCGCGTTTTTTTTTTTTTTTCCCATTCTAGGTGTCGCCGCAAATCACTCATGCGGGGGGTACTCTGGCAGAACTTCTCCTCTGTTCGCAATGTGTTTGTCGCCAAGCTCAAGACATTGAAGGAGGCCAAAAAGGCAGGAAACGGTCGCACCTGCCGCGGTACCACTTGCAGACCCGAAGGCGCAGGCACGCAAACAAAGTGCGTCAGAGTTCTGTTCTCATCATCTTTGTTAGCCCTGAGACGGATGCCGCGCACGCAGAAAACATGTACCCAATTATCATGATATCCTCATCTCCCACGTCCCTCATCACCATGTACAACGTTCGTCGTTTCCTCCAAGAGTCCATGTACGTCCATTATCGTGTGATATCTCCGGCCGCCCACTGATATGACGTGATCGTAGTTTTGAGCCATCTGCAGAGGCGCGGTCGCGTTTAGCCGCCGAGGGCACCACGAAAGCAGAAGACCTGATACCTATCTATCGTGAGCGCACCACTATCGAGCCAGGCGGCCAGGCACGCGCCAGCTCTCAGCGGTATTATGTCGTCGATTCGGTCGAAGCCCTGAACAAGTTTGGCGCGGATGCGTGGGACCGGGTCGTGTGCGTGCTCACGACGGGCCAGGTGTGGCAATTCCGGCCATATAAATGGAGCGAGCCGCGCATTTTGTTCCATCACGGTGAGTGCTCGGCTGTGTGCAGGTTACCGTGATCGTCATTTTTGATATTATCTTGTCGGGGCGATGCGGCGATGGAATTAGTCAAGGGAATGTACGTTTCGTGGGCTAACGATCCACCAAACCCAAAAATCAAAGATTGGAACGTGACTGAACTCAAGGTAAGTGATGGTTGGTGTCCGTGAGATTTGTTGGCTTGATATGTGAACGCTTCAGATTGACTCTCACCGGAGACACGTGGACAAGTCTACTGTTGCCTACTTTTGGAAGACTCTTGACAGTTGGACTGCCCAACACAAGCCATCACTCGTGAATACGTGACCCGATGCTATCGTAGCCTGTCTGTTTGTAGGCGCCAGGCCCCGAATATTCTGGGTTCTAGTGGCGATTTTGTTGTTTCGGCGATGTGGCATGTTTGGGAAAGGGGTTATGTCTGTACAGATCTGCCCATAGAAACTGGGTCTAATAACGCAGTGGGATGTGGGCATCAGAATACAGTAATCTGACCCTTGCAAGCGAATGAATTAGAGGATAGCTAGGCATCAGCCCGAGTACACAGCCATCTAGTAAATAATTTGAAGCCCTTGATCGGTTTCAAAGCCTTACCCTTATCACGTTCGTTCCTTACCAAGATTGCTACAAGCGCGCAGTCCGGTTCGATACGGCCCGGGATGAAAAGGGAACCCTAACCCTGAATAAAATGACTGGTGGTACGACTTATTGTGACCCGCTCGGGAGGTCGCCTTTCTCTCTTTGTCCCCCCTTCCTCCCTCCTCCCTCGACAGCGCAGCAACATGCCCAAAATACCCGCTGTCTCCCCTGCAACAGGAAGCCGACCCCCTCCAGGCTTCGTACACACCGTCGATGGCAACTTTGTCGACTCCCACGGACGCACGCTCTTGTTGCGTGGTGTGAACCTGTCTGGTTCCTCAAAGGCTCCCATCGGCGAACCGACCTACCTCCTGGACGGCTTTTGGGAGAATGCCGAAGCTGGCGGGAACAGCTTCGCATATCGCCCTTTGAACGTTGACGACGGCTCTGCCGACATCCACCTCGCGCGCCTCCGCGGTTGGGGCTTCAACACAATACGCTACCCGGTTGCTTGGGAGGCTCTAGAACACGAAGGACCGTAAGTCTCTGTAATGCTTGACACTTGAAACATGTTTCTGACTTGGACTAGTGGCATCTACGACTACGAGTTTATGGACTACACTATCCGTGTCTTGCGGAAATGCAAAGAGTATGGCTTTAGGGTATACATGGACCCCCACCAAGACGTCGTAAGTGTCCGCGGATCCCACTCTTTCTCAATGCTCACGGCGAAAAATTTACTATCCGCCCCTGTACTCGTCTTCTTTCCCCCCGTGGTTCACCCTTTTTCTCCTTGTGTGCCGCATTTTTCCGATCACCCGCATTCTTCCTTCCACTTGCGCTTGCGCAATATCAACCGCAACATCGCCCACTATATTTGGCGACCTTCCCCGTTGACGCATTTCCCCCCTGCGTTGGATCCCGGTCTCGGACTTACGTTAATCATGCCACCTTCCTTTCTTGGCCATGCATCGCTTTCTTAAACTCTATTCCGCAGTGGTCTCGATATTGCGGCGGCTCTGGCGCTCCATATTGGACACTTGCAGCTTGTGGCATAAACCCGCGTAATTTCACGGCCACTCAGTCAACCATCCTCCACAACGAGTATCCCCTCGCGCACGACCCTGACCCCGCCTCTGTCCCTGCCATGACGTGGTCCACCAATTATGGACGCCTTGCCCCACAAACCCTCTTCACCTTGTTCTTCGCCGGCCGTGATTTCGCTCCTAACTGCATCATCGACGGTTCCAATATCCAGGACTATCTCCAATCACACTACATTGAGGCCTTTGGGCGACTGGCAGATAGGATTCGGGATGCTGGTGACCTGCTAGATGATTGCGTCATTGGTTGGGACAGTTTGAACGAACCATCCGAGGGCTTGGTGGGATATCCGGACTTGCTCACGTTGCCGACCCGTCAGGGTTCGACGCTCAAAAAAGGACCCACGCCAACTCCGGCACAATCATTACGCCTCGGAATGGGACAAGCTCAGACGGTCGAGAATTGGTCTTTCGGCGCATTTGGACCGCAGCGTCTGGGATCGGTGACGATCGACCCTAAGGGTCTCAGTATCTGGGCGGACCCCTCAACAGAACCAGATGGCGTGCATCCGCGATACGGGTGGAAGCGTGGGCCTGACTGGCAGCTGGGTGTCGATATCTGGGCACAGCACGGCGTGTGGGACGTCGAGACTGGTTACGTTATGCGACCCGACTATTTCCGTTACTTCCCCGCGGCCGAGTTTGCTCAGCCGCAAGACCTGGACGAGATGGCCGAGGTCGAATTCGTTTCCGACTATTGGGCTCCACACTGGCAGGCATGGGCACGACGCATCCGCCTGGCTCACCCAGAAGCAATTCATTTCGTCGCTCCTCCCGTGTTCGCCGAGCCTCCTCCACTACCTGATGACGACCTGGCGGGACGATGCGCGTACTCTGCACATTATTATGATGGGCTCACGCTCGTTTCACGACATTGGAACTGGTTCAATGCGGACGCACTCGGGTTGCTGCGTGGAAAGTACAAGAGCAAGTTCCAGGCGCTTAAAATCGGCGAAAGTGCCATTCGGCGCTCGCTCCAGTCCCAGTTGGGAATACTCAAGGAAGACGCACCTATTCTTGGGTCATTCCCGACGATGATCGGAGAAATTGGAATCCCTTACGATATGGATGATCGCCGGGCATACGGTTGGACGGACGGAGGTCGCCATAAAGGCGATTACTCGCGTCAGCAACGGGCGCTCGATGCCAGCCTCAACGCTGCGGACGGGCCGAACGGACTCAGCTACACAGTATGGACGTATTGCCCGGATAACGTGCACCCGTGGGGCGACCTGTGGAACATGGAAGATCTCAGTTTGTGGAGCTCCGACGACCTGCGTCCTCGAGGTGACGAAGCCAGCTTGTACCAGGGCGGCGGCGACAAGTCATCCGCATTGCTACTGGCTGCGCACCGCGCGGCACGATCGCGCAGTACAACACGGCTCGGCGGTACTGGCAGCTTCACCCCAGGGTATCAATCGCAGCTGTCTTTGGCAACCATCCCACCCGCGGCCGATGACGAAGGGCGTAACGCGGATATCACCTCTTACAGTCGCTGGGACAGCACGTTCGACTTCTTGACCGATGGGGCTCGGGCGGTGAAAGCGTTTAGCCGACCGTATCCTATAGCGACCGTTGGAACTCCCATCGACATCCAGTTCAACATCGCCAAAGCCGAGTTCCGCTTGGTCGTCCGCGTACGCGCAGAAGATGCACCCGTCGCTCTCCGATCAGCACCGACGACGCGTCCTGGCACACCTTCCTCGTCGTCCTACTCTACTTTCGACGATCCGAAAGCGGATCCCCCACCAACAGAGATATTTTTGCCTATCGTTCACTTTGCCGCAGACCGCACGGTGGGCCCGCTTCTGTTCAAGTCGAAGCAGAAGGAAGACCTGTCTTGTGCTGATGTGGACGTCGACGAGGAGCCCGCGCGGTCACGCTCCAGCGAGACGCTGCGCGGGTTTGCGCCAGTTCCTTACCCTCCTCGTGCGCTGCGGAACGGCCTCGCGGCGGCTGTGTTTTGTGTCGGCTGGCCGGTGGAGCTAGATGGTACGACGCTGCGGTGGTGGTACCCGGTGCCGCGGCCGGGTGAGCCAGATCGCGAATACACGATCGTCGTGGCGCGGCGCGGTGGTGGCATCGTGACGAAGGAGGAGCGGGCTCACCAGGGTCTGTGGGAGCGGCTATGTCGGAGTGCGGCTGAGTGTTGTATTATGTGAGTGCGCAGTCTGAGACGATGGATTACGCGATGATGATACACGATCCACAGTGCTTGCTAGCTTTATCTTATGACCTTTTCCTCCTTTTTTGCTCGACATATCCCCTCCTCCTACCTTAGACGTACGATCACGGAGTCTTTCTAATAGCAGTTGGGAGCACGCTTGTGTATTCACTAGTCATGCCGTTGTACAGTACGATTGTATCGGAGTGGGGAGGGGGGGATTTGGACCTTTTATTTTCAAGCATACGTTATTGAGAATCTAGTTTGGTGTTACTCTCGGTCGGTGATGGTGACTGTTCGTTTTCGGTGCTCGCAAGGCGTGGTATGTTCAACTGAATCCGAGGTATCTGGAGCGGGGTATCCTGCAGTTCTGCCCAGCCGCCCCGCAGCCCAATATCAACGACGCGGTCCAAGATCCGCGCGAGCTCCCGCGACCTTTCAAAAAAAAAAAAAACACATTTAGCGCAGCACATAGACAGACAACGTTGAGACAAATCACCGCTCGCGCTCCTCCGCCGACGCGTCCTCCCAGCGCTCAAGGCGCTCGCCGAGCTCGCCAACGCGCACCTGCAGCGCCTCGAGCGCCTCACCGACGTCCGCACGGCGGCGGGTCTCGCGCTGCGGGACGAGCGCCAGCTCTCGCCGACGACGAGGGCGGCGGCGACGGCGAAGAGGAATCCCTCCGCGAGGAAATTCGCGCCGTTCTCGATCGCGCGCGTCTCGGAGAGGGCGCAGTGTTGTCGCGCGGTCGGCGCTTCGCCTAGGAGCCCCGTGCGTAGACGGACCTCGTACCGG